>VZUI01042823.1:0-19455 GCA_013401135.1 Cettia cetti
ACAGACTTAATTAGCATAGCTGGTTTAGTAACTAAAATGCCCTGGCATGAGCAAACAGTGCTTTGAAGATTGCAGGGGTTTGAGATTAGGTCTGCTTACTGGATAAGAAAATGGGATTTGGTCTGTTTACAGGAAACAGGAGATGGGATCAAACTTCTCCAAACAAGTGTGTTTGTAAAATGTATGAGTTTGACTATAACATGTATAATCCAATCATTGTAGTAAAAATTATTAACCAACTTGAAATGGTATATAAGCTTCTGGAAAATCTGAGTAAAATCGAATTCTGATCACCAAATCAGTCTTCCCGTCTCTCCATCAATCGTCAATAATGAGGAAGGCAGACAGTCATTAATCATGGATCTGGAAAATATACAACCAAGAGATTAGATAACGCAGGAGTATTTGGGAACCTGCTGTTCAGATTCTATTTTTTTTCCCATAGAAAACCATTGTGAAAGTAAGACTGATGAGGGAACCATCATTTTCTGTTGGGTAGAAAACTGTGCTTAACATTGTGCAAATCTTTGCTCAAGAGGACTAAGTAATTTTTTTCTGAGGAAAGCATGTTAATATAAACAAAATTGTTTACTCTTTGATATGCATATGCATATGGCATAGAAGGTAATACTTTAGGAAGTGCTATCATTTTACTGCGGTATTTTTGCACAGCTTTTACAGCCCTAAGAGTATTTGCTTTTTGACTGTCCTCCAAAAAGAAGTTTCTGTTGCCTTTGGTTTAGCCATTCTTTTCTCAATGTAATATCAGTTATGAGTTTTCATTTTAGGCCCTCATTGTACAGTTAACTCTAAGTTCTAAATTAAGTATGGTTACTGACAAAGTAATTGTTTGCTGTTGCAGTTCTCTGTACAGAACAATGTTTTTCATCTTATCTAACAAATATTTCTGTAGTTATATTGTCACTTGTCCTCATGCTCTGCAGGCATGCCCTTAGAAATAATCTCTCTCAGAGGATTTTCTGTATGGCTTAGTGCTCATTTCAAGCACCGTAATATTACTGGTGAAACAATATGTGATTCTGTGGTTTTTAACAGTGAGAAGCTCCATGAAGCTAACAATGAGTTACAGAAGAAACGAGCTATTATTGAAGATTTGGAACCAAGATGCAACAACAGTTGTGAGTTTCCTGTGCAGCCCATTTCTTTTCTTTGTAAATTACTTAGTATGCAACATCTTTAATTATAATACCTAAAGGAGGTGTCAGGCAAGCAAAATGTACATTTTCAATGGAAGTATCATGTATGTTGTTAATGTCTCTGGAAACTAGGGTGACCAAAAAGATGCTTTTAACACTTGAAATGCGTTTAGAAACGTTGCAGGAACACCATAGTAAGAAATCATAGAATCATAGAATGCTAAGAGGCTAGAATGAACCTTAAAGATTGTCTAGTCCCAAACCTTAGTATCATTGGCCACAGAAATACCGGCTCACTGCAATTGAATCTCAGCTGTCCAGAACTGTCATGTCTCTTAAGACCCTATTTTAGAAGATCCTTGCTTGTTTTTACTTCCAGTGTATATTCCTTCAGTGTGTTTTCAAAAATGTACTGTAATTTGAGCAAACATTCCCTTACTTATCAAAGAGAATGTAAATTATGTATCATATTGCTCAGAGGGTATGCAGGACCAAGCATCTAGTTGGTTTTTAACACATTATTGCTACATTTTTACAGAGAAGTAATGAGGAAGGTAGTCCGGATTTTTCAAATGACTAGTTATTCTAGAACAAGGCAAAAGATTATAACCAATGGTAGCTTTTCTGTTTTGTGATAAAATTCTTATTTGTAGTGAGATGGAGGAAAAAATAAAAAAAATATATAATTTTGTTTTCTGAGATCTGAGAAGTTATATAGAAGAGGTAAAAGTAATAGTGGTTTGATATGTTCTTACACCAACACAGGAAAAATTAAATTATCCTACTGATCTCAATTGCTGCTTAAGAAAATGTGAGCGAGAAATTAAATTTATTGTATTCATGTTACAGTTTAGTAGATTTAAGCAGGAGCTGTGCCTTTTAGGAATTATTCCTCTTACATAAAATAAGAAAAAATCATATTTGCTTATATTACGTGCCAAGATATTATAGTAGCTGTAAGTCATTAGTAAATCCATTTTCAAAATATGTTCAGTGACATGATTGCTTTATGATTTAATTTCTCTTTATTTGTTGTAATTTTAAAAAGCAAAATTATGTCCCAAAAATCCATTTTATGAGCTTTTATAGGTGTACGTATTTTTAATATGTTTCTGAGCTGTACAGTAATTAAATCTGTGATATCTGCCACATCAGGTTTCTTATGTCAGTTTTTCTTTACTGAAATACATTTTAGCTGTATCTTAAGTGTCTGTTGTAAAACATGAAAATATGTAAAATATAATGATGTTATTTTCCAATATGTGCATCTCCTGACATAAAGCACTTAAAATTGAAGAATTACAAGAAGCTCTACGGAAAAAGGAGGAAGAAATGAAGCAAATGGAAGAACGATACAAAAAGTATTTGGAAAAGGCCAAAAGTGTAAGTAGATGTGTTCTATGTAATCATCCCTGTCTGACAGAGACTGTATTATGTGTCCACTCTGAGAGAATAAAAATGAAGGAGGGATCTGTACACACATTAGTAAGTTAGAGAAAGAAGCTACATTGATAATCATCTTATTGTTTCAGTATTTAATATGGTTTAATTCTACAGCAGATGACCCCATTTTTGAGACTCTTTTATTGATGCTTTTTTGCAGTAAAGTGATCTCTTTGACTGTATCACCTTCAGTAGTTTTTAGATTTCTCTGATGATGTTCAGCATTCTCTTTTGCCTTTATTGCTTAATATATGCCTCTGTCAAGAAGGTGACTAAGTATTAGGAGTATGGTTATACTACTAGCTTTGAAATGGCAATATTATGGTACTATACTTTGCTATTTTGAGTTTCTTAAAAGCATATCAGTGTCTTTAAATGCCTATCATTATCCTGAAATCTGTAAGTTCCTAATTTGGCAAAACTTTATGCTTTCTTCCTTTACTTCTGTGGAGTTCCCTGAATTATTTCTTGTGAAATGTCTTCAGGAAGTCTAAAAAAATTTCAAATGTCCCCCTGCCCTGCCATTTTGTATTGGTTGTTGTGTCTTAGAGTATATTCCATTGAAAGACAGCTTTTCCCTTTCAGTAATATTTGTTTATTTGTATGTACCGTATTACTAAAAGGTATTTTATACAACAGTAGCATTAATTAATTAGGTTAACCCTTTGTAATCTTTTTATCAACTTTTATTTTATTTGTGTTTGGTTTGGGGTTGGTTTTTTTTTTTTTTTCTCCTTTTTGTTATTGATGGGGTTTGGTGCAGAGTTTTTTGTTGTAGAATCATTCTAGTCTTCTGCTATGGAAGGTGTATCCAGGTCTAATGAGTATTTTCTTAGAAAAGTAGCATGCTTTTATAGAATAGAATCATAGAATCATTTAGTTTAGAAAAGATCTCCAAGATCATCAAGCCAGCTTTTGACTGTTAACAACTGTGTTAACTAGAACATGGCACTAGGTACCACATCCAGTTACTTGAGCACCTCTCAGGAAGGTGACTGCACAACCTCCCTAGGCAACCCAGTCCTATGCTTAACAATCCAACTAAACCTTCCCTGGCGCAGCTTGAGGCCATGTTGTCCCATCCTATCCTTCTCCTGGTTGCCTAGGAGAAAAAGCCATAACCCCCAGGGCTACAACCTCCTTTCAAGGAGAGAGTGATAAGGGCTCCCAGAACCATCTTTTCTCTAGGCTAAACACCCCCATCTCCCTCAGCCACCCCTCACAGGACTTATATGTTTACCATACAGTAAAAATGTCTGACTAAAATTTAAAGCATTATTTCAGCATCTGGACACAACTCAAATAGATAGAAAGACAAAAGATGAGACATCTATTTCTGTATAGCCAGAGGTTGTTAAAAAGGTTGAAGCTGTTTTCTATTAAAGGCTTAATAATTCAGGCATTTTGCTGGATTTGTTCTTGGTTTACCTCTGTTTGCTAGCACTATTGGATGACACATAAAAGTGTACCAGGTGTCCCTTCATCTTTTTAGTAGCATAAAAATTATGCATGTGCCACAGAGTGCTTCTTGGCTTAACAGAGCTACCAAGAACTTACAGCACCTGCTACTCCAGGTAGGTGAATCATGGCAAATACCCATAAGGGCAGAAGTAGTCCTTTCTCAAGCAGGAGAAATTGACAGGCAGGAAAATCATACCATAAAGAGCGGAGCCTTACAAGAAGCTGTTTCTGTCACCATTGCCCCAAGGTAATGTAGCCTGGGTTAGGAACTGCAAATATGAGAGTCTGGGATACTGAACGTTTTGGGTATCACTTTTTGTTGTCAGTAGTTTTGTTTCCCGGTCCTGTGAAAGAGGACCCTGTTCAGATGCTCTAATATGTCAGAGTAGGTAGACATATTTTAAGTTTCTTTTTTTTTTTTATTATTTCTTAACCTGACTTAAAAGGTTTTAATTCCTTTACAAGATTGCTTTTGCAGGATTTACTAAAAAACAAACTGGTTTCCTCTTGCAGGTCATCCGCACATTAGATCCTAAACAGAATCAGGGTGCTGCTCCTGAGATTCAGGCACTGAAAAATCAGTTGCAGGAGCGGGACAGAATGTTTCATTCCCTGGAGGTAGTAATCCTTGTTTTTTGTGGTAAAACCTTGTTTTTTAGAGACTAATACTTTTATTATATTTTGGCTTTAAATATATGGATTTTTTGTTTTATAGAAAGAATATGAGAAAACAAAAAGTCAAAGAGAAATGGAGGAGAAATTTATCGTTAGTGCCTGGTACAACATGGTAAGAATCTCACAAACCTTTTAATTGAAAAGCAAAAAGCAAATCTCACAAACCTTTTAATTGAAAAGCAAAAAAAGGAAAGAAACTATTAATACTGTTTGTTTCTGGCATGTTTATAACAGCATTCATTCATTCATTTACAGTATTTTGTTTGAAAAACATTTTCCAACACACAACAGAAGCAAATACTTTTTAGTAATTTAAGTTGTGTAAGAGTGTGTTCCTATAATAAACTTGTGGAAAATAAAAAACAAAGTTTGTAATTTTCAAGTTTTAAAATTAGAAGTGGCTCAGATCATTATTTTGTAATCCCAGCCCTTCATTTATACAAATTACAGTGATCAAATTTACTTTGATTTACCACTCTCCAGTCTTCCAGTTGTTTCTAATGAAGGGGCACAATCAAAGCAATTGATCTTAATTGCAATTCAGTTGAAGTGCTCTAAGAAATGATCCCTTTAACTTGGGTGCCAATTTAGCCCCATACAAAGAGTGAGGGCATCAGCCAGACCCTCACTTAAACTATTCAAAGAAAAAGTCTGGATAGAGGATAGGGTCTATGCAGCCATACAGCTTTTGCCAGGACTGTGCATCAGGAGAGTTGCCTCTCACATCAAACATGTTCAAGACTTCCCTTTATCAGTCTGGGTGCATTGGAACTGCTCTTCATCTGTAACTTTACATCTGCTGTTGCCATCTGTAACTTTACTGTTTCATTCTGCTCCATCATAGAGTTCAAATTCCTCTTCTCTGCATTCCTTTGGGAGTTTTCTTCTTGCTGTTCTACATCCTTGTGTTCATGAATAGCAAGTCTAAACCCAAGCAATGGTTGAATTGTTTACCTAGTGAAGGTATTTTCAAGTGACAAGTGTCCTTGGCCAATTTTATAACATTAGTCCCACTAACAAGTAGAAGACAAGCCTGAGGTAAGACCCACAGTTCAGTGGCCTATCATGAACACTAAGATGATCATTGATAGCTTTGTCTGTATCGTTCTTTAAATAGCCTCTGCTTTTATAAACAACTGCACAACCCACCACACCTTTCTTAATTTCTTCGTTGTGTTTTGCCTGATAAGAACATACTGTTTCCCAAGATGCATTTCTGACATATCAGCTGGTGTTTCCGCAGAGGATGACAATACCTAAACTGATTTCAGAAGAAGAGTACTTTTCTAGATCAACATACTGAAAGGAGCCAGGAACTGGGGGGAACCCTTTTGGAAGGAATTGTCCAATTGCCATGAGAAGCATATTTTGAGTTCTTAGATGGCAACTCTGAACCTGGAGAATAACTGCAGGGAAGGGGAAGAGTTCCACGCAAAGCATTATGAAGAATATCTTGTCCTTGAAAATATGATACTTTGTGTATGGAATTAATAACAGTTTAGTCAGTGTGAAGCCAGAAATAATGAAAAAATTGTAAATTAATAAAGTTGTTTGGTGTTTTGTGTTGGTATTCACCAAGAATTTCTCTTTGTCCATAGGGTATGACTCTGCATAAAAAAGCCGCAGAAGACAGACTGGCTAGTACAGGCTCAGGACAGTCCTTCCTGGCTAGACAAAGGCAAGCCACGAGCACAAGGAGATCTTACCCTGGTCATGTCCAGCCAGCAACAGCAAGGTAGAGAAGCCTTGCCCTTAGAAAGAAAGCTGCCCTGTGATCCAGGCCACTTCTATTGCAAGTGACAACATTCAAGGAAAATAAACCAGCATCCTTTCTCTTTCTCCTTTGTTACTCCTATTATTTTACAGTTCAGGAAAGGGTTTTATTATGCTTTCTCATTGCTCTGTAATGCCCTTTGCTTATATTTTTTGGAGTTCATTTCTCTCTGCATTTTCTGAATGTGCCAAAATTTTGAAAACATCCAGAGGAGTGCTGTATAATTACAGTCTTATTTGTACAAGGCCTGGTCTCTTATGAAAATCCTCATGTGGACCATATGACAATGTAGATTTCTTATAGACTGTAAGAAAGCCAGTTCTTACTTTGGTGCCTGTAAGAGTTGTTATGCTTTATAAGACTGTCAAATTCAAAGGGAATTAGCTTTTAATTTCATCTCCTATCCTGTTGCTTCAGAAAAATGCTAAAATCTCATTACACACATGCAAAGTTGGATTATAATATTATTGTGAAATATATTTCATACTAAAATACTCGTCAATGCAAAAAAAGAAAGATTGGGTGTTTTTTAATATCCTAAGTCCAAAGTTTGCTCTTATTCTTGGCATTTAGGGAAGCAAGATGACATTTTTCCAGGTTTTTGTTTATCAAATGGTGTTAGCTCTTTTGCTGGTAGAGGTTAATATTTTCAAATGGTTTATTCCCCTCTTCTTTATCAAGTGTTAGCTTAAATACATATGCTGAAAAGGTGGAGAAGTATTTAGCATGTGCTAATCTACTACTCTATCATCCATTTTAAAAATACATTTGTTTTAGAATTTTATAATTATGAATAAACAGTACATAAGGGATCAAGGCCCCAGTTAATATTATTAATGTATTCCAGCTGTTATCCCCTACTAAAAGACTTGCTTTTAATATATTGATTCAGGGTATAATTGTATCAGTTGCCTTACTAATGGTACCAGTGCCTTCAGGTGAGTTTATTGCTGACTTTGTTGGAAACTGGCTGTGATTTGTTCTACTGCCTATTTAGTATATGATTAATTGTTGTAACACCTTCATGTTGATCAGTGGATGGAGGCTCCTCCTATTTAGGTTCTGTTCCTAGAAAGTTGTGCATTTTCCCTGACTAGTTCTACGCATTCCCTGTAATTTTTGTCAAAGAATTGGCGGACACAGAGAACCTGAGTATTGGCTGGAAGTTTCATATTCATACATCTTGTTCTGATTCAGGTTTAAATTTAAAGACTGGTTTTAAAATTAGGTTTTTATTTAGAGACTCAAATGTACATGCAGTTGGTCTATAAATTTATTCTTTCACCTGATTTTAACACCCATCTAAGTGTAGATGTTTATTTTTGCATAAATCCCTTTAGAGAAAAGATACTAGCATTTATCAATCATCTGAATATCTGTTTTAATTCTAAACTTGGGTAGGATGAGCAGTGGATAATTAAAACAAGCACACCTAGATTAAAGGGTAATAAGCAGATGGATGACTTTTTTAGGTACTATTGTTTTATCCTCAAGTGCATCATCTGTTTTAATCTGGGCTAAGATAGGCATTCAGTATGTGTCTGAAAAATATTTTCAGTTCCATTTGCTCCCAGATGCTGAATTCTACATAAAGTTTTGTCTTTTATTCCTCACATTTGCAAAAAAATGGTTTTCTAAAAATCATCTCTACTTATGCACTGTATAACTGGTATGGGCTGTGCTTGCAAAAATTAGATGAGACATTGCAATTTTCTTGTATGCAGAAAGATACAATGCAAAGGAAGTTGTGGATAATTTCTGTAGCTCATTGAGGTGATGTTCTCAATCTACTGTCTCTTACTGAGATACAAAATGCTCTGTATACAAAATGCTGTCTGTAGTTATCTAGATAATTCCAGTTTGTGTGGGATATCTTTTACTGATCTTGTGCAATCGATTTTAATAACTTGAAGAACTCTTTACCACATGCTATATGTGAAGAGGAGCAAGACCACTCCAAGGGAATTTGATGTTCCTCTTTGAGGTTACAGCATTTTATATCACCCAGAGCAAGAACCTAAGAATACCTAAAGCTCCAGGGCTCTTCATTTTAATCTGTCTTTTTTTGTTACTAAACTGCCAAGGGCTATTTGTGAAAGAAATAGATGGAACCTTAATGGGGAGTTTTATCTCTTTTATATTTTGTCTAGTGATTTAATTACGTATTGCTGTTAGTTAGGTGCAGGTCTAAAAGTACTTGAACACAATCAGCACACTAGAATAAAAGTAATTGCTTTTATTATGTTAATATTTGTTTTACTGTTTTGCCTCCAAAGTTTTGATGACAGTCTAATGCCCCTGAGAGTTAGGAAATTACAGATGCTCATTAGAAGTCTCATTATGCTTTTACTTTCCAGTCTTTCATAGCTTCTTTTGCTTCTTGATGGTTGTTGGCTTTTCTCTTCTACTTTGTGATTCTGTCTTTCCTTTTTCCTTGATGATAGGACACTGAAGTATTTTCTGTAGTTCTCTTGAAAAATAGATGGCATCATTATACAGCATCAAAGAGCAACAAAACACTCATATTACTCATGTTGCTCACAGTAATTGTTAGGCAAGTGAACAATCATTTCGTCTTTGAGAATTGACAGACTTGCACAAATTCCAGAATTTGTGTTGAATATAAAAACCTAAAAATGTACACTCTTACAGAATTATACACAGTTGCTGTCTGGTTCTAGTAAATCATTTGTTATGTCTTCTATTAGTTAAAAGGAGTTAAATTCCTTGTTTAATTCCTTGTTCTTCAGTGCTTTAATTTGCTGCATACATCCATTTTTAATCTTTCTGTGTGGATGAATGCGAGTGGTGAACATCATTAAACCTTCTCTTTCACAAAAACAGCTTCTTTATTCAAACAGTTCAGCTTCATTATTTTGCTTGCTTGTTATGTATCTTTGTAAGCAGTGTGTATTAAGAAAAAGAAGTAGCTCAGACTGTGACTTCAGGGAATAAACACATATATAGGGGAGCTACAAGTGTATGTTCCCTATTTGTCTTAGCTTGAGTAATAAAGAATATAGGCAAAAGCCCCAACCTATGGAACTGAATTCTCTCAGTACATTAGATAGTTCTGAGAAGTTTTTAAGAATACTTTTTTTCCCCTGAGGGAAGAAAGACTATTTACATCAAAATTGTAGTGGTAATTACTAAGCCAATGTTATATCCTGTCCTGGTACACCAGAGAAAAAAAAATAATGTACAACTGAGCTTAAAGACAAAAGGTTCTTCAGATCAGAGATAAAATAGCTGAGGAGTTCATTAGAGTACTTTTCTGGGCTCTGTGCAGAGGATCTGCCCAGAATAATCTTTCTGACAGATTTTAATTAATGCAAATAAAAGATAACAGATAAATGGATAAATATTTTCATTGTCTAGAGCTGAAGCTTAGTTTCTGACCTAAAAGGATGTGTTCAGTCCAGTTCATATGCTTCTGTGGAGAGTTGAGTTTTTAGCATATCCGGTCAGACAAAACAGAAAAAAAAAAAATTCAAGTTCCCTGTTTTCTTGATAGCAACACGTAACTACTTGGATCATAACATGTATTTTCTAAGTGCTGTGAAAACTGAAGTAATTTAATTTAAAGGTTGTGTTTTCCATCCACAGCACAAAGGTAAATACATGTCTGGAATATTCGACTTTGTACATTGCAATATGAAGTAAATATGTAATGGCTACAAGATGCTTTTCATTCTGTTTGGAAATAATCAAATGGCAATCTTGTCCTGTTCAAGTCTCACTCATGTTAGCAGTAATGCTTCTGCACGTTCTTTGTGGCTCTGTTTTTTAAGGGGCACTGGCATTTTTATATGTGTATGAAAGAATTAACAGTGACTATTCCTCTTACTACTTAATTATGATCTCAAATAGTAAGTGGTATGTGTAAGCTGTCAAGAAAATTTAGCTTTTTGGTAATTTTAGAGTTCTTGGTATTTCGACATGTGCAAGTAGCTTTTACTTTTCCTGTCTTCTTCAGTATATGAGACTATACACTTAACAGCTTCCTGAATGATTTTGAGTGGGTTTAAATGTCCTGATGTGTTGACATTTTCTGTAGATTTGGTAGTTGTAAGATATTTTAATGTCACCACTTGATTTTCTTCTTGTTAGTGATTTGGAGGAAGACTACCCTGAATGTGGCTAACTTTCCTTTTTCTTAAGAAGTAAAACAGTATTTCAGTTTTACTTACCATATAGAGATTTTTTTTTATTCTTGCCCAACATATTGATATTTTGCAAGGATTGATGAGGGAGGTATTTTTGCACTCAGTCAGTACTGACTTCTTATGGGTTTTTGCACATGTGTTTTAGGCAGAATGTGGACTCTGTGTTTTGCAGTAAGATTGTATTGATAAACTTCTGTATCCCCTAACCAAATTTAGCAAATATTTTCCTCACCTTGCATTGCATAAATAAATAGCTAGAAGGATTTATCAGGATATACTTCCAAGTGGTGAGGTTTTCTGGAGCTAATATAATTTCCTAGGTAGGATCCTAGCCATGCCACCAGTTTGTCACTTTTAAGGAATCAAGAACATATCCTGGCAATACTTCCAAGTGGTGAGGTTTTCTGGAGCTAATATAATTTCCTAGGTAGGATCCTAGCCATGCCACCAGTTTGTCACTTTTAAGGAATCAAGAACATATCCTGGCATGGCTGATTGGATTGCCTTACTCCTGTGGTCTTTTCTTCCTTGGAGATGCAGAAAAGTAGCAGAAGTTGGTCAGTGATCCTGCAGGCTATAACTGAAAATATGGTGTGGTTTCTTTGATTTGAAAATGGAGGAGGCAGACACAAGCAGCTAGTCAGTGCAAAAATCAGAAGAGTATTCTTTCACCATTTTGCATTTTTGTTTTCATTTAAAAATGAATGAAGAAAAACCTGAGCTTATTGAGCTAGGTTTTTATCTTTTTAATTAAATTTTAATTTTGAGTAACTATTAGAGGTTCTTACCCATGTATAAGGCAGAAGTTGCCATTTATCAGCCGCTGAAACCTCAGACTTCTTGCATCTGGTACAGTGAAAGTCTGTAATTTTTGACTCTGCTGTCAGCTCCATTGTACCATGCTGAGGACTTAGCTTCATCCTCTGTTTTTCTTTGATTTTATTTTTGTGTGTTCATTAAAGTATTGGGACATAAAGTTCATTTTTAAAATGCATTAGCTCATTGAATTAGGCAATGAATGAATGTTGATTGGGGGCTCTAGGAAACTTGACAAGTCGTACTGTCCCATGGGACATTGAAACAGCACCTGACAGTGTAGCCAAGATAGCTTCCCAGACAAATTGTCGTGGTGTCAGATTGTAGTCAGTGAATCAGTAGGAATGTGCTGACTGCTGTAATTGAAGTCCTTGTCTACTGAGGGATGGTGTTGCTGCCAGCTTCGCTGTGGTCCAGGTTCTACCTTCACCTTTGGACCTTGCTAAGGTAGTGAAGGACTATCCTGAAGAATATTTCTGCATTAGGTGGCTGTGGTGGCATATCAGGAGTTTGCTCTGCATGTAAAGTCGTTTGGAAAAGAGCATATCCTTCAGTTCCCTTTGCATATTGTGTCATTTCCAGACTGAAAACAGATTCAATTTGTTGAATAAAATTTCTCTTGCTGCTATGGGTCTCAGAAACTGATCCATACAACATGAAAAATACTGCTAGTAGAGAGAAATACAGGTCAGTTGGGTAGCTTTTCCTTTCTGGTGCTGATTTTATTCATTACTTTGCATTAGAGAGGTCCTTCGCAATCAGATGACGAGATTGTAGAAAGAGGAATGTGGTTGTTTTAATTGTTAAAAAAGATATTGTCAGCACTTTAAAGAACTGCTAACTACTGTATCATGGCACAGATCTGAAACACTGCAAAAGCAAGTATTTCCACAGGTATAGAGTAGTTTATTCTGGAAATGGAAGTTGAATCCCTAATGATTATACCTAACTTGAAGAGAAGAGAGCTAACATGAAGTCCAGTTGTTACTGTTAGCATGCTCATGTTGTTAGCCTGATCATGAAAGTGGATGGAATTCTAAGAGAAAAACCCCAGTGGTGTAGTATTTATGGAGTTGTAAAATAGTTGTAGTGAGATCATCAGACTTTTGATTTGAATATAACATCAGTTATATAATTTAAAATATTGTAAAGCAGAGGTTATTGTTCACAGTCACAAAAGGTTAGTAAGCTGGGGAATAAACTTATTTCCTGAAGGTATCAATAGTTTTGAAAGAGATTTTAAGGCTTTTGTTTTGCAGTATCAGTGAAGTCTTAGAATAATTATAAGCATTACATTATAAGGCCACAATTTTTAAAATTTATAATCTGCTTTGTATTCTCTTTGTCACTCCTCCCTAGACACACTGCTGCATAAACTGTCTCTAAAGATGCTGCAGATGTAGTATTTTACTCATCAGAATTTACCCTCACATCTTGCATCTAGGTTTTCTTCTGTATGTTGCTGCCTCAACAGGTGGCTTTAAAATAGAGAAATTGCAGAAAACTGTTTTTAGAACATGGTAAGAATTTCTAGTCAGGAAAGGGCACTAATAGATTCGTTTTTCCATCTTTGAAAGATAATTCAGTGTCCTGAGTTTACAAGATCTCTCAAAAGTACTGTTGACTCAAAGAGAAGCCTGAAGTGTCACGTCTGTGCGTGTGCAACATACACTTGAAGGACACTTGAATTGCTACTAAATAGTAAGTTTGAGCTACATAATAGCCAGGTGAGATTAAAGGAAGAGATTATATTCATTTATACACAATAGAATAGGTACATGCTTACATAGCTTGAACTTTTTATTTTTTATAGAATAGCTACAGTGATCTTCACATTAATCCTGAACTGTGTAACTTTATGCACCAGGCAGTGCCAAGCAAGCTTAAAAGACAATGATTGCTCAAAATATACACCCTCGAGGTCTTTGAATGTGTTGAATGTGTTAATTTTTTTATTCCATTAGACATATGTCTCTGTGTTTCTGTTTGTTTTTTCAATTATGATTAGTATTCTAAGTGGATGAATGAGAAGGAAAAAAAGAAGGATACACAAGCTACAGGACTTACGGCATAAATACTCTTTTTTATCTATTTAACCTGGATTGTCCCATCACAAGAAGCATTCTTAGAATCATTTTTGACTAGTGCAATACGAGGTAGAAGGAAGTGGGAAAACAGGCTCTAATTTCAGTCTGGTGAAGCCAATTTGCTCTTTGCAATATGAAAACAAAAATGCCCACTTAGTGCTGTGCCAGTGCTGTGTTGGGACATCTGTGTTACTTGGGCAAAGTGGAAGCACTGTAGCTGTGTCAGTAAAGCGTTCCATTCCAGTAACACTGGCCAGGAAAAAGGGTGCATCAGTGACAATGGAGAACTGTGCCAACCTCTCCGATTCTCTTCCAAACTTAGATTCCCTTCCGCAGCAACTGTGGATTGCTCTCTTGACTGCTCGGTGACTCTGACTCCGCTTACTTTAGCAAGAACTCGTATCATTTTCTGGTGATTCAAACCTTTATTTGCATGCAAGGGATAAAACTTGCCAGTGCAGTGGGGCAGTGATGCTGAGCTTTGTGCACAGGATGAGCTCTGATGAAATTTAAATGCCTTCAGTGGTGCTCAGAGCTCAAGACAGTTGTCATGACTGATTGTCTTTTAGCAAGTAAACATGTGCAGAATTGGTTGGGCACCTTTCACTTTATTTTGCTTTAATAGTTGTACTCACAGACAGCAGGAATGCCTGAGACTCGCTCATTGCTGTGTAAACTTAGTTTCATAGCTATTTTAGTTAAGAATGGTGCCCTGAAGAATTTTACTCAGAAGTGTGTGAAGTTTAATTGCAGCTAAATTTAGATACTGACCAAGGCTATTTTTTTACTTTTTCCAATTATAGGTCTGTAACCTTCCTGTTAATTTGAACAGTTGCTTGGCAAAGGTATTTTGCCTGTGAATTTGCACAACTCTTAAGTAGAGGTGGCCTTACTAAACTACTTTTAAAAAGACCTGTTCTGTTTGTTTTGTTGGGGTTTTTTTCAACAGTAATATGTTATCTGCTTTTTAACTTTCTTCTTTATTCTTTTATTTGCAGTGATGTGGTTGCATGACCTGCAGCATTATTATAACAGGGACTGTTCAGTGCATGACTTGCTTTTCTGTCCAGACTGCATAACCAAAACTTAACCAGTTCTACACTTAAGACTCATGGCCATCTGATTTCAAAGGGGGATCTACTTGCAGAGAAGCTTACCATCCTGTGGAGTGGCTTTCCCATTTCCCACTTCCACTTACTCTTTCTCTTCACAAAAAGTCTCCTATGAGGCTAGAAGAGAGGAAATCCTGTATTCACAACTCAACAGGAGGCGTTCTGCAAACTGACAGAGCACTGTCAGCTCTCCATCTTACTTCTGCCTGTCCACTTTAATTCTGATTAACAGTATTAACACACAGACTTCCTGCAACATTTTCATATACCAAACTATTAAAATCTAGTCTTAATGAGTTACTAAAAAAGGCCTTTTGTTAAAATTTCAAAGCACATGCACCCTTAAAGGATCCACTTTGAACCTTTAAACAAATAAAGTAAAGCGAAGGAGTTGTTTTACCAGGAGAAATGACTAATGAATTGCTGCTTGGCGATCCCATCTTCCTTAGAAAACCAAGCAAGTTTCATCTGATAATCTCCGAGCCAGGCAAACTACCGGGTGGTATTTTGTTCACAGGCACTGCCTGCTTCCTTAATATGTATATACACAGTAGTTTGTGGCTGTTGTATTTTTCTCTCTACATTTGAGCTGTGTTGTTGGTTTCTTTCAGAAACTTTTTTTTCCAATCTGTACAATTGTTAAAACAATCTGAGGAAAGAGCACGAATGGAGATAAGTATGAAAGTCATTTACACTTTCAGTATTATGCAGACTGTCCTTGCCAGTTTATAATTTGGATCATTTATCTTTCACCTGTAATGTTTTTCTCCTTTCTTTTTTTCTTTCTCCTGTCACAGTCTTAGCTATTTAATTTCCAATTGCACTAGCTTGGCTGTTTCTTTGTATTTTGAAGTTTAGCTATAAGATTTGCCATATGTAGACAGTGTAACTCAAAATGCTTTGTACTGCCTATATTAATTTAAAAAGCTGCTTATTTAATATTCCTAAATATCTGCACATTTGTACTACTGTATCTTTGTTTTGTATTGGACATCCAGTACTGGCAAGATTCAGAAGACAAGGGAGTGCTGTAGTGTTGTAAGTTAAGAAGTTTATTGTATAGGAGTTAGTATGTAACAGAACAGGGAAGGGGGCTTTCAAGCCATAGGATTTGCTGGAAGAACTGAAAAGTCTGAATGCTGAGTACCTGAAGTGGTTCAATTTAAGTCCAGTTATAGAGAAACCCTGTTCTTGCTCACCTGGATCTTAATCCTGGCAGAAATATTGATATGAGCTCTGCTGCCTCCAGGAATAATTTTGCTTGTTTGGGCAGTAGACGAACCTCTGGCCCTGTTTGCTGTGGGGCAGCCCCACGCTGAGGAATCGTTGTGTCCACCTGTCTCTGCAGTCTCTTCTGGTGTCACACACACAGTGCCTGCCTCGTCCCTGCCCCGTCAGGTGGGCTCTGACAGAGCCACACCTCGTGTGCAGAGATGCCCACTTGTGTCCAGTCCTCAGGGATCCTGATCCCATGGTGTCCGTGGCCTTGTGCAGAGTGACATGGAATAAGGACAGACGTGTGTCCCACCAGAGTGGGGTGGACTGCCCTGCCTGGCAAAGGGCTGGGCAAGTAGGAATGGCCTAGCAGGCCAGGCAGCAGAGTGAAGGGTAAAACTAGGATCCCAGTGAGAACTGTGGTGTTTTCCCTTCTGGATACTGTATCAGGTACTGTGGCTACCAGGTGCTCTGGCTGACAGCTGTCCGTAAAGGCTTCAGATGGGGATATATGTCTTTTCTGGTCCACCAGGGCCAGGGGCAGTGAAGTCTGACGTGACCTGCAGCCAGGATCTGGGGTTTGGTGATAATGAGTCAACTACTCGTGCAGCAGAGGCAGCAGCATTTCTTCAGACTGAGTCAGCAGAAAGCTGAATGATTCATGTCTTTCCAGGTCCTAGCCATGGATCCCTTGTTATGTGTCAGGGCAAGTGCTACTAGTAAAACTTCTTTTAGTTGAGTGTTAAAAGCATGGTATGTTTTTCATTTGCAAGTGCTGCTTCGGCTGGGACCACACCCTGTCCCCAAGCCAGGCTGGGTGCAGGATCCCTGAAATCAGGGCACTGTGCAGGGCAGGAGGGGATTGCTTTTTTTGTGCACCTGCCTCCACAGGTGTCCCAAGTGATGCCGAGCAGTACCTCATTTCTCCAAGTGGTCTGTGCAGATTAGAGACTAAGTATCAGTTGTTCTTGAGCCTTGATGACATTTGTATGTAAGTGTGTTTAGCTTGACAAAACTTGTTTGAGTTTACTAATGCAACAGAGAGATGTCAGGTAGAGCCAGTCAAGGAGCTGGCTACTTTAATTAGATTAGCCTGACATCTCTCTCATGAAGTGGTTGTGAGCTCTCAACTCAGAGCTAATCTCCAGCATGTCTCTGATATACTAACTTCATTTGTGCTGCATAGAAAACTCTCTTATCTTCTTAATAGCAGCTTGTTTGACAGTCCTGAATTAAATGTTGATCAATTATCAAAATAATAACTGTTTGTGAAGTTGCCAGTGATATATTTTCTGTAAAAGAATGAATTCTTAGAGTGTCAAAACATTAATTTCCCATTTCAGTTCATCTACAAATTGTGTAACTACCAGATTGTTATGGTAGCAATATTAATATACATACCTGTATATAGACAAAAAAAAAAACCTCATTAATGATAATTGGAATCAAAAAGTTTAATATTTTTTTCCCAGACAAATACACTAATGCTTCCAAGGTGATAGAAGAGTGTACAGTTGTTAAACAAGTTGTAAATAAACGCTTATATAAAATATAAAAGCTTCTCTCTCCTTTATTTGGTACTTGGTTGTGAACTGCATTTCCTGGGACTCTGCAAAGGAGGGTGAGTGGCAGGTGGACAGCACCAATGCATCAGAAACCACAACATCCTCATTTCTGCTGGGACACATCCCATCTGGCCGCCTCAAGTGCTTGCTGTGGTTTGCATCTCTAAGGGTCAAGACTAAACGACTGAACTAAGAAATTTTTCCTTGCTAGTGGAAGCTTCACAACAGATGCCACCAAAGGTGAGAAGAGACACTGCTAATGTGGACAGAAATCATCATCCTTCCATCCTGCACTGATAAGCAGCTCTGGTGTCTAGGGAAGGAGGAGGCCTGGGTCTGTCTCAGAATGGGCAAATGCTGATCTTTCTGAAAGAGGGCATTTGTGCCCGTGAGTATTGCGTGTGCTGCTGGGGTTAGGAATGATGTGCAAAGACCGTGGCACAGCCTTTCAGGGGCTTCTCTGTAAAAGGAACAGGATCAGAAGGGGAGGGTGCCCTGGTGGCAGTTCCGCCAGCCTGATAGTGACTGGAGAGGTGGTGAGGCTGAGGGCGAGCTGGATGGAGTGTTTGCTGTCTGGGAAGGGCAGGAGAGCCCCCAGAAGTGGCCACCTTCCTCCTGCACCATAGGCAGTGGATGATGGAAGCAGGAGAGCTGCCAGAGCCTTGCTTGTAGCTGCTTGTGATTCACTGTGGTCCTCTGCCCTCCTCACTCCTCTTCATCTTTGCTATGACTGTAGCGTTACCTGCCTCTGACCGTAATTCCCTGTTGTATTGTTTCCCTCATTCCTAACCTCTCCTGACTTCTGCTATATGTCGTTTTCCATTCCCAGCTCTCCCGTGCCATAGGTTGCTGAGACCTACATTGGTACCCTCCACGCCCTGCTCTCTGCTCTGCTCTCTGCCAACTCCTTCGAGGCCATGACTCGTGCTCCACATGGAATGGGGGGAGTTGTGCCCCTGGCCTTTGCTTCATGCTGCTGGTCCACAGCTGCTGGCCCAGCAGGGAGGATGCAGCTCTGCAGGTTCTCTTGTGGTGGTACCTCTCCTCTACACCCTGCAGCTGCAGGACCCTGCTTTTACCCATCCCACAAGTGTGTTTATGTTGCAGGAGGTGGCAGCCAGTGCTGAGTTAAAATTGTGGTGGAAGCACACTCCAGAAGCTGCAGTTTCTTCCTACAGTTCCCCTTTCCTACTCTTTTTGTCCACTAATAACTTTTGAGCACCTATATGCTGTGCACATTAAATACAGTAAACACTGCAAATAAATCCTTGTGCCTATCGGCCTGTCTCAAGACCCTTTCCTCTTCCTTAGGAACTAGGAACAATTAAACAGCCTCAAAAGAGCAAAGTACCCATGTGGCAAAGCAGACAAGTGTCTCAAAGCTGCAGCTGTGCACACATCTGAATGTTTGGTTTCTGCACCAAACTACAATGTCCACAAACTTAACAGGGAGCACAACTCTGTGCCAAGATGGAAATGCAACTTGAGTGAAGGGCAGAGAATGGAAACTCCCCCAAATCCCAGTGCCAGGGAATTGATCAAGGAGGTCACAAGTAAAACATGAGGTGGATGCATTTTCACTGTTTATCGCACTATCGTGCGAAGAGCCTTTCTCTGAGGCAAACAAAAATAATGTTCCAAAAAACCAATCCAGACCTCTTATTAAAGCAGGTGAGAAGTTACAGACAGACCATAGCGATATTCTAAGAAGCTTTCCAGGGATGAATCAAGTCCACGGTTTACACTGTTTTCCCTACCACTTTAACATAAAAAATACTGGAATGGCCGTATACAATTCTCTCTGCCCCACCCCCAACAACGGCTCTCTGGAAGCCCTCGTCAGGGTGGAACCTGACACTCCGCAGTGACTCCGCCGGAAAGGAAAGCGCAGGCCCGGGAGCAACACCAGCCGTGCGGAGGCTCCGCCGGGCAGCGCAGGCGGCACACACGGCACACACGGCACACACGGCACGGCACACACGGC
>VZUI01042826.1:0-66478 GCA_013401135.1 Cettia cetti
TTTTTTTTCCCCCCCCCCCCCCCCTTCCCCCTTCCCCCCCTTCCCCCTTCAAACTATGTAATTTAAGCTCTGTTTTTACTCTAGTCCTTGGTGGTGGAACAAAACTCAGCAGGAGGGTGATGAAAAAATCAGATCAATCTTGGACCTACCCTGCTGCAAAACACAGGAGCACAGATTATGACACATTACTCAGGAGATCATCTTCTCAAGAGCCTCACGTTCCAGCATCACTCCTGTGAGCGTCTGAACATCTTATTTGAGACACTCAGCAGCCTCTGGGACTCATCTATACATTATGGAAAATTTGTCCCTCCTTCTCACATGTTGAGTGAGGGAAAGGAAACAGAATGGACATGCTTGATGTGCAGGGAAAATACATCATGTTAGTCTTCACAAGTGGCAGATTCTAGAACACACACTTGGGCTGTTAAGACAGAGTTTAAAAGAGCTAATAAAAAACCATTCAGGATGACACTAAAGGGATCTATTTCAAGTCCCAAAAAAGCAGAAAACTAGTAAGCAGATTCAGACTTCAGTCCAAAAATTGTTGGAACAAGCTCACAGTGACAGAACACTGGACAGCAGGACTCACAACAGCAGCATCAATTTTATCCTCGAAGGCTTTCCTGTTACTCATTTACCAGAACTAACAGCCAGATTCCAAGCCACAATTTCAAGTGTGACATCAAATTGAGTTCTATATGTTGGACTTCATCTCTCGCAGATGCCCCTTCCTTGGCTTTTCTATGCAGTCATCACAACTACATCATGAGGACAGTGACACACGCAGATTTATCTGTTCCTCAGCCTTTTGCAGGATCCAGCACTTGTACAGTTGTTATTTCCATTCTGAGGCCAAACCCATTACTTCTCCACACCATATTTTCCTCCTGCTTTTCTCCTGAGTTCCACTCTCTATGAGAGAGTGTCTCATAACCTCTGCGGGTCCAGCCCTGGTCAGAGTAGGCTGAAAAATAATTAGCGAGACAGCATGGTTGAGTGTGCCTCAAAAAAATCAAAAAGGTTTAATAAAATAACTAAAATAGTACAAAACAAATACCAAAGCCAAGCACAGTGTAAGGACAGGTCCTACACCTGCTAAAACACCTCAAGAATGCTGTTGGTTCCTTTGTTCTGTTCCTTTTTCTACTTAATGATTGAGGATGGGTCTATTGGAAAACTGCCAAAAGAAAGGGGTACAGGTTTTGACAAACAGTGACAAGGTCCAAGAGGTGCTTCTCTCCTGGCACTGAGCCAATTACAAAGAGAAAAAGATTGAACTTTTCAGTTAAACTTCCTAAAAAGTCAAGAAGTAAACCAAAACCCTTTCCTAATACAGAAATGCCCACTTAGAAGTGGGGGGTGCATTACTACAGACCTCCTCTCCCAAAACATTCTCTTTCCAAGGAAGGCTAAACTGGATGCGGGCAGCCTCAGACTGAACAGTTTCCTTGATGCATACATGATAGCACAGGATTTCAAATGAGCAACTAAGTGCTGGAAGTGAATAAATAATTCAACAGGAGAGATGGCAACTGTGCCATTCACTAGGATTAATTTTATTATGAAAGAATAAGTTTTCACAGGAGAAAACTTCTTGAAGGACAGATTTTCTAGCAACCAGTGATTTGTGCAAGGATTGCATTGGTTAACTTGTATTTTAGAGCTTTTGATGAAAGTGGGTCTTTAATGTGTCTGGCTGCATGCTCACATCAAATGCTGCACTGCTGCCATGAGCACCACTCAGGGGGTTCATAATTTCTTGTACAACATGAGCCATAGACCAGGTTGCCTTGAGCTCAGAGATGATTCTGCTGAGCGTGAGGAGAGATAATAGCTGTTACAGATTCAAGCCTAAACAAATCAATGTAAGAGATTTGTTTTCTTGTTAAGGAAGGAGATTTTAAATCAAACTTTTACAGATAGCAACCTTATGTTCAAACCTAGGAGCTGTGCATCAGACAACATCACCTCATGACACCACTGGCCTCTGAAGAACTTTTCTGTAATTTCCAGTGAGCTTTAATATTTTCATAGGGAATAAATCTCAGCCACTGACCCATGCTGAACTTTTTTGCTACTGACCCCTGTGAGAAAATGCAACAGAACATCTGAAAGTGTTCAGAACTGCACACAGAAAATTCATTTCTCTTCCCATTTCCACCTGTCTGTGCATTGTGTAGTCTCTTCTGACTGCACTTGATATAAGGCATTGCACATCCTGGCCAGATTCCCACCTTGGGAACAGCAGCACGAACCCAAATTTTATATTAATGAAGTTGATTTACTTTGAGAAGCAGCTCCACTTTTAGCCCTCTAAAGAACTACCAAAGTATGGAGTATTTTAAATTTCTAGCAGAGATAGATTAGGTCTTGAAAGTTTACATAGATTAATGTGCTTAAGATCCTCCTCTATCTCTTTCTTTCAGTAATTACTGGTAACCCTGGAAGAAAGATTTTGAGGGCCAGTAAATCCAACCAGGTTAATTAATTTGTGTCTGGTCTTTATCAAGAAGCAGCAATGAAGTCTCTGGTTTTACACTACTGAAATGGTTTTGCTTATTATATCTTTTCAGTTTTAGGCAAATATAAGGTGTTAAATTTTAGTGCTTAGAGCTTTCAGACTGAACATGCCTATTCCACCCAAACAGGAGGCTACTGCCAAAGGGGTGGTCTGGCTACCTGAATGTGCCTCTTGCTGCCTAAATATTTGCACTGTTTCCCATTGACTGGATTGAAGAGTCAGGTGGCTGCAGTGCAAACCTTTGATCCAGCCAGAAAAATAACACCTCCCAGTGAACTCAGCTGTCGGTTTCCTGACAAGCAGCCAAGATGAATGTTGGATTTGATGCCCAGTGCAAGGAGGCAGCTGGGAGACTGGTGCAGCCTCTTTCAAAAATGGTCACTACACAGTTGAGTTTAAACTACTGTTCTGTGTTGTGGCAAGTCAAAGCACAGAGAGGCAGTGGGAGGGAGTATGTAAACCAGGAGGAAAGGCAAATATTGGTGAGCTGCTTAGTTCAGGGAGAGATGAACCTGCTTGGTAAAAAATGTGTCTCAGAGGTTGGTCTTTGCTGAGGGTGCAGCCAGGCAAGTAACTGAGCAACAAGAAAGCACCATGGACAAAGTTGTTCTTGCTCAGCCACTTTTACTCCATGGTTCCTTTGGCCTAAGCAATTTAAATGAAATAAAACCACTGGAGAATACACCTACATCTTGAGTATTGCCATGGAGTAGACCACAATTGCACTTTATATGTCAGAAGTTCTAAATTAGAAGAAACTCCAGCATTATTAGCAACTTCTGTATTACACAGTCTAGTGAAATGAGGTATTTTTTCATAAATATGCAGAATTTTGAATATTTGAAATATTCTACTAGGTGAAAATCAGAACTGAGAAGCCATCACTTGATTGCTGAGACAAATACCCCAGTGCTTCAAATTCACGCTCCACCTAAGTACCTTTATCTTCTACACTGAAAAAGCTTTTTTTGATTTTCATAAAAGGGCTGAGGAGAGGTCGATTATAACTGAATTAAAGATGATACTTGACAATGAAAATTATGTCAAGAACCAAAATAAATCACCTGTTAACAGGGAAAAGAAACCCCACTACATCTGTACTTTAACATCTTAATGATGTCACCTGTTCCTCTAAAGAATTTCTTCCTGCTAATACAAAGAAGCCTAGGACTCTCTTCAGCTTTTCTTGCCTGTTGGTACAAATGTACTCCACGCAGAGAACAGTCTTTGGAAAACATATATGATGGAAGGCCAGATCTAAACATTCTAGAGGACTTCCAGGTCCTGAGGAAGATTTTTATGAGCCTGCTATCCACTTGAACATCTTTGAGGCACGGTGTGACACAGGATAACAGAGGGTAGGTCTTCAGGAGATCACTCTGGTCTGTAGCAAGGCAGTGATGAACTAGTTTTAGCCTCTGGAACTCAGTGTGATGCAAACCCCTCAGCCTTATCAGGCAAGACAACTGCAGTGACTGATACCTGCCTTAGTTACTGTTTTATCATGTGGCACTGTGCAACCTTTGAATTCAGCATTTCTACCACTGTTCTCAATAAGGAGCTCACCTAGGGCATCTAATTCCCAGCTTTGAATCCAACAGTGCTGTTCTGGCAGCACAAAGGCTGTATTAGCCTCTAGGTAAGTGCTTTCCAACATGACCTTGGTTGGAACTCCTATTTATTTATTTCACAGTCAATAGAAACACTCCATCCTACCAATTCAGTTTAGTACAGGTGCAACTTTAGTTTCCCTATTCCTCTAATCTATGCATATCCATTTCTATGCTAATTTGACTTTTCACTGTTCCTTAACCACAAGCAGCAGACTCTCATAAATTTCATGTTCTCTTATTTACTCATCTGCATTCAAATGTTGTCTTGTGACCAAAATACTCTCAAAGGTTTCAATGACTACTAGTTTTTCCATTCATTTACCAGCATTACCCTTCTCAGAGTTATTCCGTGTATACATTCCATACATTATTCCATTAATGTATGAGCTCATTGCTACAGAGGATAAGGAAGAGGAATCCTGTGCAAATGCACTTCCATTCAGCCCTACCGGAATAACTGGACAAAATGAACAGACATGAGAAAGGCATCCACTGTCCTTTTTTTTTAATGTGAAAACATTTTTATAGAAGTAAGATGATCTTCATGGAGGGAGGAATGCTGCAAATTCCTGCTCTCTCAGCCTTTTTTCACTACAAATGGACTAGTTTTTCAAACACTGTTATGACAGTTGGTCCTGAGAAAGCACCATTTACCTCACCAGTTCAAACCATTGGTTAATCCAGCCCAGTAACTTCACTGTAACAACAGCCAGCTCCTCCTGCTGCAGCCACATGCAGAACAGAAGAGAAGAGAACAGAGCAGGTTTTGCCACCTGATGTTAGCCAGTCCTCATGCATTCCCTCCTGAGCTCACAGCTGCAGCCTCGCAGTGTCGGCACAGCAGCCCTGCCCTCCCTGCTGAACGTACTCCCCCAAAATCAATAGTCTAATCAAGGCACAGAGGTGTTAGTCAGGAGGACACCCTCCTCCTTGCCTTCCAAGGTCATCCTTCTCCATGTGCCTTTAGCCAACACTCAACCCAGCTCCTCTCCTTGCCCAGCCAGGCAGCCCCTAATTGCAGAAGGGGGGCAGGGAACAGAGCCAAGGCCCCTCATTAGTGCACTGCTTTCCTACTTAGAGCCACCAGAGAACTGGGACAGGCCAGCACTGTTTGCAATGGCACACGCAGCTGGAGCTCAGACAGGCCTCATTAGGCATTGACAAATCTGCCTTTAGAGCCGAAAGTGAACCTCAAACACCAAAGGAGCTGCAGAAATGAATCTTCAGACACTGGGCAAATTCTCGATTTACCCAGCATTTCAAAGAGCGTTACGAGCATCCTTCAACATCCATCAACATGCTATGGCACTGTGAAGGATTTCCTGTTGACCTTTTTATTAGTTAAAACTTCCTTTATTATTCAGTAAAAGGTCCAGATGTTGGTTTTCCAGATTCTGCCACTCTAATTACAGATTGACATTGCTTACTGAGATGCAGGAGACATGCAAGGGACAGAACCAGACCAGGACAAACATGACATGTGTCACTTTAGATTTATATCCAGAAAAGGCTCATCCCTGCAGTATTCTAAAAAGCCTCAGTCTTCACTTCAGAGGCATTTCTGAACATTAGGTAAAGAAATGCTCCCTGCCCTTTTCTGCAGTGACTGAGGAACCTGCATGTTCTGAGCTGCAGAGTGCACTGAAAGGGCATCTCAGCTCCCAGCCCATTGCTGTTTGTGGCATCTTCCATTTTCCTCTTTCCACAGCCATTGCAAAAGCAGGTTTCTTCCCATGGTTAACCTGCTTTCCTTAACAACTAAAACTTCCTTTTTGAATTGCAAGCAACTTGATATTTTACCTTTCTCCAGTTGTTTTGCATTCTTAATGTGCCCTTCATATGAGACTGATCAATGTCTTCATGCTAGCAAGATTTAAAATAATTAATCTATTTAAACCTGTTGCATTCTGCTCCTTAATGATGCTCTTCAGCAAGCAGCTTAGGACAGCAGAGACATGGCTAAGGACATTCCTAGACAAAACCAAAATGTGTAAGCAAGAAAAAAAGAGAGGGAGAACAGTTATGTAGACACCTCATGGCAACCAGAAAGTTCCTTGCATCAGAGTATCATGTTTTTTTACCAATAATAAAATGTCAAAGAATGGAAAAAAATTTATGTATCTTCAGTTTGTGCTCCAAATGTATATAAAAGCACCTTTTCTTCATTTTCCTATACCCTCATCTATAGAAATGAAGGCAGAAATCAGATGTATCTATTCACTCATTAATAGCTGAGCATCCACATTCTTGGTTACATATCCATCAGTGCCTAAATTTTCATATCATAGTTGATTAGCCAGGACTACATTACGTTGAAGGAAATACTGCTTCCCTGAAGTGGCTATTTGAATTTAATGGTAACTGCTTTATATCCCAGGGGTATTATCACTATTGCAGTCAGATTTCTGCAATTAATTAGTTCATCGTCTGCCCTTGATGATGAGGAGGCGCTTCTCCATGGCAACATCGATTTGTGAAGTTTAGTTTCAGAAAGAGAAGAAACCCACAAACCCTCAGATTTCAGCTACAGCTGCAGCGAGGGCGCTCAGGCTGCAAATCCTAGGAGACAGGAGCTGCTTATCCAACTTGTGCTGTGCTCCAGTGCTTGGCAGCCCGAGCACTGCCCAGTGCCTCGCTGGCCCTCTGCTAGGGGCTTGCAGCTCATTAGCGTTGACTCATTATTTCAGACGTGTGAGAAAGCCAGCCAACAGGAAGGGATAGAACATATTGGGTTCCATCCTCATCTAAGCAGCTAAGCTACTGGGGAAGGGCCGTTTATTTCTTACCCTTTTTCAGGAGGACTTGTTTTAAAACATTCCCATTGTTTGGCTTGACCACGCCCTTGACATCTAATACTTTGCAGTAATAATAAGAAATAGCACCTAGGCTATAGACTGTTTTCTGTGTTGGAAGATCCTAAGACAGTCTGTACATTTGGTGAAATATACTCACCACCTCTAATAACTTCCCGAACACAAATCCTCTGAGTTGCAGAACAATAGAGGTTTAGCAGACAAAGTTGCCACAAAGCATTAAACTCACATGGCAAAATCAGACAGAATTACCATGACTTTACCTGGGTTGCAAGGAGTTATTGTTGTTGAAAAAGTCAAAAGTTGCAAATACTTGCTCATCACTTCAGTAAACTGGGGACCTAGTTTGTAAGAAGACAAAACCTCAGGACAATTATTAAGCAATATGAGACTACCTACTGTGGAGTCAAAAAAGCCAATCCCAAATTTCAATTTTCCATACAACTCCACTGTATGTGGTTGCCAAGCTTCAGGATTCATAATGGCTACTCTGTTCTAGTCTGGCTCTGAACATCCCCTAATGAAGATTTTCTGTTTTGAAAAATTAACTGGAGCAGGAACAAAAGCTTTGCTTTCTGCCCACCAAGTAGCTTAATGAGGGTGGTTAAATTCTCTTGCTTGTATAGCAAACACCCCATTATTTTTACAAAATAACAGATCCCCACCAGAAGAAACCTTCCCATTTCTAGAGTGCTCCTTGTGTCTTGCCTCCTGCCCCTGCCAGCGGGAGCCACAGGAATCTCACAGAAGCACTGGCTAACCCCTGGATCTTCACTGGATGTATCTCTACTGTGAAAAATGCTGGGGATGGGGAGGGTCATTTAGACCCTCTGTGCATTGTTAACAGCAGGGCCTTCTAAGTGAGTTGAACAACACTGCTTCAGATCTTGCTGCATGCTCTTGAGGTAGAGTCTCCTCCAAAGATACCATTGCTGTTAGAACCACCAGCTTCCCATCCCCACTGCTGGTGAACAAAGTATCTATATAGAACCATGATCTATATAGATCTATATAGAACTATGATCTATTCCAAACCATCCAGGTTTTAAAAGCAGCACAAATCACAGAATAAGCCCTTGGCAGCAGGTGCCTTGCAGGCCACAGAAGAATGTTGGGTGGGGGCAAACAGGCAATTCCAGTTCCAGCTATACCTGACTTAAGGTGCTCTACTGAACCAGCAGATTACCAGGCAGCAACATAAGCAAGGCCCAGAGAGCTCACGGCACTAATTGGTAGGATTTCAAGTGCACTACAGCTCTGCGCTGCAGGACTTCCTGGCCACTCTGTGATGGAATTAATTTCATCCTAATGCCTCATTGTTCATATTATGTATCCTCCTCCTCCAAATAGAGCATTTCAAATAATTAAAGTCAGGTTAATTACTCTGTGAGCCACTGGGAACACTTACAATGCCACCACATGTGGCAAAGGAACCCCATGCAGCTAAAGAACATCACACAGTTTCCTGTGTGTCTGGATAGGGGAAAAAATCCCCTACCCTTTTCTGCATTTTAATAAATAGCACTAACTAAAGCATGGATGCTACGTATGAGATTTGATGGGGTATCTGGTATGAGATTTAAAAACCAAAGTTACAACAACAAAAGCAGGCCAGCCAAAGGCTCAGGAGCTCTTTGTCTTTTAGGGGGTTACATGCAATTGTCTGGCATTGCCAACAGAGAGATGAACTTCCTTAACCCAGGCCCATGAAGGGCAAGGGAGAAATATAGCTGCTGGCTACAGAGGCCATAACACCAGGAAGGAAGAATTCAAACTGAAGACAATTCATGTAAGAGCAAATACTATGGATATACCAAATAACCTGTAAGCTGGAAATCAGGATCTCCAGCCAGCAGAGCCATCACATGTTTAAACAGTCTTCCACAAAACAACAGCTTTACACATGAAGCAATGCCAGAGCGTGAAAGTGAATATATGAGCAACTGGAAGTGACAGTAGGGAAGCTTACTTTCACAGCCTGAGATATCCTTCTAGTCTTAGTTTTAAGTTCTTAAGTACTCCATATGTCCCAGCAGATTTACTGGGACATTTTTCACATACTCACCTCCCCCAGACACTAACATCTCAGAGCTCAAGCATTTAACAACAGAGAAGCAGTTCACTGTCTAGGCTTTTGATCTACCCATCATCTAAACCACAGAGATGAAAGCATTTCTGCTCACTGGGAAGCACAGCTACTACTTACTTAGGATTTCTACAGATTAAATATCTGGAACTACACAAAAAATTTCAAAGTCACAGTAAGCACTTTGTAAGGCTGGAGAGGTACATAGTGCAACATCTTTTACACCCAAAGCAACAAGTAGCCTGTATTCTCTCTGGTTTCTTTTATAGCTTGGGCAATTCAGCAGCCATGCTTTCATTTGCTGTTATCAGTTCAGACAGCATTTGCCCCCAGGTTCATAAATGTTACCTAAGTGAGTTTCCAACAGAAGTCTGCCACAATGTTTAACTAGCAATCTAAAACTAATCCTCGTCCCTCTTTCGCTGTTCATCACATCATTCAGAAGCTTGTTTGCACTGTCACTTTCAGGCAGCCTTAGTAAAGTCTGGGAACAGCCATCTTCCACTGCTAGCATTACAATTGGGATGAACATGTCTGCTTAGGCTGAGCCACCCACCCAAAGTAGCAAGCTGCACCCTTTACTCTTTCCTTGCTGGTCAAAACAAGGAAACCTTGCTGGTCAAACTCATGCTTTCAGAAACTGCAGAATGGATCAACAGTTAAGAAAAGAACAAAAAGCACAGTTTAAATTCTCCACTTTTTAGTGGACCATTCCTCCCCATTATCTATGAAGCCCAGTAATATACAGTTTGTTCCCCAACTCCATCATGCTGCTTTCAGGGGTTGTTTCCAGGGGCTTGGGCTGTGTATACACCACATTGCTATTTGGTGGGGGTTTTTTTGTTTGTTTTGGGTTTTTTTAACTAGACTTTGCACACAGAAAGAAGTAGATCTGAAAAATAGTGAGCCATGCCCTTTTCCACTCATAACCCTTGCACTTCCTTTTCCATAAACCCTGAATTGGGGTGTTGCAGTGACTCTGAGTGCAAAACTCAACAGTGATTTAACCTAAACCAGATTATATCCAAGTCCTGACAATAGGGAGGGATACGTACAGGAGAGCAGAATTCACTGGGTCAGGCTGCTTTGCCTTTCAAGTACCTCCACCTTCCAGATCTGAGCACAATAATCAGGCAGATTCAGGGATAGCACTGTGAGAGAAGATTTTATTGTACAAGGAGTTTAAAGAGCCTGCAAGTTAGAGAGAGCTTCCTGAACACTGGGGAAAGTTGGGTAAAATGTCTAAACTACAGATTAATTACCCAAGATGTGTGAGAATCAAGGTAAAAGACCAGTTATACTCTTCAATACATATATTTACTAGGAGCTATCCCTGTTATGAAGCTATGTATTGCAATAAGCCAAGCTATGTGATCACTTGCTAAAGTGACTCTGTCCTTACAACAGAATTATGAAAAATAGGGGCAATAAATGACATCATTGCTCCTTTTTCTATCTACAAATAATGACTTATTTTTATTGTTTTGAAATACAATATTTTATTGTATTGAAATACAGTTTCCAGAGCAGGTCTCTGGAGATACTTAAGTAATATTAAAAGCACTTTAAGAGACCAAGCTTGTAGTGCAGCTACACCTACCACAACTGCTGGGTTGCTGATAACCTTTGATTCATTACCATGGCAGCAAAGAGTGAACCATGCCCCTGCAGTGTGACAAGTAAACCACAAACCCACAGTTTGAACGAACACACAAAGAAAACTTTCCTTTTATAAGAGAGTCAACACTTTCATCAACGTTGAAGTTCAGTCACCACTTCCCATCAAAACTATTATGCACAGCACACGTGTATCAAACCAGCTGTACGGCAGGATTCAGCCCCTCAGTTACAGAAGCTCAGGTTGATCCATACAATAAAAGATGCAGGGACTGGGAAAGCACAGAGCAAGTATTTGCCTCTGCAGGAGAACATCTGGGTGCACTGGTGAACTTCACCTTTCAGCAGTGTGCCCTGGTAAGCAGGCCAAGGGAAAAGGCCAGTTCCATTCTGTGTTTGTGAAACCCCTTGTGGAGCACTCTGTCTATCTCAGCCCTTCCCATACAAGACAGAAACTGGTGAGTCTCTTTTAGTGACTATGGGTGAAAAAAATATCCCAGACTTCCAAAATGAAGCAAGCATACAGTTGAAGCTAAAGTAGGACACTTTTTTTTCAGAAAACCTTCTCCTCATTTGTAAATTCACACCATAAGTTCAGTCTTGGGAGGCTATTCTGGCACCATTTTTGGTTCTATCTGAGAAAAGCATCCCACCAGTTTCTCCTGTGTTCACTAAGATTATATTTTAAGCAATTCCTTAAGCACCCCAGGCATCTTTAGTCATTTGGAACTGCAAGCAACCGCAAAAGCAGCAGTGCCTTAATTGCACTCACACTCTATATGGTTTAGCTTCAAAGGCACAGGAGCACCTGCCAGGGCTGACAGCTCATCCTGGCATTCAGCAGGGACGTGTGGGGTGCCCAGGGCACATTCAGTGTGCTCACACTGGTGACACACTAAAAGAAATCACCTGCTAAGCCATCAGCCTCAGACACAGCCACTGTGCTGTCTCACAGCTTCTATACCTGTGACAGACCACACCACACCACACAAGGAGCACATTTCTGGGCACAGAGTCCCTTGAAGTACCATTTGCAGCTGCTGAAGGTCTCTCATCCTGATGTAAAAGGATTATCTTTCCTCAGTTCACTCTTGCATCCCCAGGTGCACTCACACAAACGAGCAGAAGTGGCATTATCAACAAATATGTAATTAAAGGGATATCTATTCGCTGGTTAGATTGTAAGTTTCATTTACCAGAAAAAAAAAAAAAAAAAGAAAAGGAAAATTTCAGAAAAAAATCCCCTTAATTATTAGGAAATATTATAGCTGAATAATTTTCTGAGATACAGGTATTAAGGGCTAAGACATGAATGATGGAGGATACTGATAAAGAACACAAACTTGATACAGCACAGAAATAAACCTAAAACTTACTTGTGTTGCAGGACATTTTTTTCCTGGTAATCTGATAGAATTTGCAGAAGACTGCAAAATGCAACTTGGTTTCACTTCACAATAAAACCATGCATTTTCAGATTTCACAAAGGCTGAACAGAAATATAAGTCCTCTTGAAAAATTTCCGTATCAGCTCCAATCAGAATTTGTTGTTGTTTTTTTTTCCCAGGGTTTGTGATTTGGGAAACAAAGAAGTGTTTCTGTTTTGTCTAAGCAACTTCACTGTACACACAGTGCTCTCTCAAATAGGAAAAAGCTATGTTTCAAAAGAGAAAATTTACTTGAAGGGGCAGAGCAGCATTGCATCATGATTTTCTATTCCCTTGTATATTCCAGCTGACTGCACAAATGTTAAGCTGCACAATAATTACTGCAGGCAGTCACAGACCTAATGAGGGCAGCAGCACTGACCACCTACCTGGCAGTAACCACCAGCTTCCTTTGGTAACTGACTGTACAGGCCTAAGGGGAAGCACAATCACTTTGTCCTGACACTTATTGTTTTAATTAAAGATACATAAAACCTATTATAGGCAGCCCCATGTGTTCACAGAACATATTTTGTGAACAAGAAGCATTTCAATAACAGCAGAGCAATTCATAGAGGGAAACACAAAAAAGGTACTTTTGATACTTTTTATCTAAACAAAAGACTTCAGTTTGGGCACTCGCCCAAGGCAGGGGAGATCCAAACAGCAGGACAAGCAGCTCAGTAGTATTAATGTACCAATGGCTCAGAGTTAAATACATTTTACACCTAGGCTGAACTCCATCTTTTTCCCTTCACCAGCTAACTACAAATGGTGACTTTCTGGAATTTCAGCTTTATGGAAGAGCTGACACTGCTAGCCTGAGTCTGTATAAATATCCAAAATGCTTCAGTCTTCTGCATTTACAAAACCAATGTGAGCTTATCCTGGTATTAGAGCCAAACATGCATTAAAAAAAAAAAAATCGGAGATACATTATTCTTTTACTTTATTTATAGGAACATTAAATTTTGGAGACAGTTATTTGACAGTTTTCAAAGTATTCAAGAACATTTCTAATGAAGAGAGCCTGATTATATTTCAATTATTTCCTGCTGCTAATCAGGATGAGACACAAGCTCTTAATACAAGGGAAGCTACCTTGAGATAGGGTGAGTTCTATCCAGATGCACAGTAGTCCTCAACAATCACTATTCCCTTCAGCCTAATTTGTATAGTGTTCCAGGAAACAAGTGGGACTGCAGTGGCAGCCCTTAAAAGGTGTTTTGGCACTTGGGTGGTAGCATACACCAGCATTTAGTTTGGTAATTTTTTTTAGATGTGGGGTTTTTCCCCCCCCCTCTTCTTTTCAGTTTCATCTTCAAAAATGTCAGGTGTGTAAGTCTAAATTAAGTATAATTCAAAACAAATACACATGCTAAATGCATAGACTTACAGAAAATACAAAGCTCAGTAAAAAGACTTCATATTCCAAGTCACAAAGGAAAGGGGACAGGTTAATCAAAAGCCCCAAATAGGGGAATAGAACTTGTTTTTTTATGTCAGTCAAACATGGGCAACAACGGCCTTATATTTCAAAATTAAATTTCCATCTCCAAGTAAACAAAGCAATGCTTAGTTAAATGCAGAGGAGCAGCAGGCCTATCTTTGTAAGAGGAAATAGTAAACAAGCTTCAGAAGAAATATGAAAAATACTTAGATTTCCTAGAGAATTCCAAAATTCCAGTTATAAAAGCCAGCAAACATTTGCTGTTGGAGTGTGCTATTATTGATAGAATTAAACTTGAAAGAAATGCCAAGATGGAGTTTGTGACAGGGAACAGACCGTTTCCTGAACTGCACCAATCAACATGCATCTCATCACATACATATTGTGTGTAGGAAGCTTACAAGAATTTTCTTCTACTTACTTCCCTGAATTAAAACAAAACAAAACAAAACAAAACAAAACCAAAAAAAAGAAAAAGAAAAACGAAAAAAAGAAAAAGAAAAAAAAAAAAAAGCAAGCTGTGTGACATCAATGAAGTATTTTTATTTGCATAAGCAGCAACTTGTCCAACTGGAGTTAGGGGAAGTTCAATGTAATGTAATTTAAAAACTTTCCTCCTGGTTGTTTGCAAGCTTGGGCATCTCTATAGCTCAGCATATAATGTTAAGCGCCCAGCTTGTCCAACTTTTGCCTAAACCCCCAGTGAGCTCCCATAGAAACTGCTTAAGCATATCCCTAAACATGCTCATTTCAGGTTCAAGTTTACTTGCATATTACCTCAGGGGGTTTTTTTCCCCCTCTTTACTGAACGTCTACTCAGGAACTAGACAACATGAATTGTGTGTGATCAAATTAAGATGCCATCTCCCTGTGGGCATTGTGCTGTGAGCTGTAATCAAACATTAACAGCAGAAAAAAAGGACTACCACCTCTATGACTCTGTGGGGTTTCCTAAGGAAGTCCTTCCTTTCAATGCACATCAGGACTGTTTTAGACAGTAGTTGTCAAATGGTGCTGGAGTAGGTCCAAAGCAGCTCCAAACATTTCAGGGCATCCTTTAGCCTGCTACTACATAATCATACCATGGTCTGCCATAGTTTGTCTAAGTCACCATCTCAGAAGCTCACCCACATCAGCTCCTTTAACTCTAGAACATTAGGAATTAGAAAAAAAACCCCGAAATATTGCTAGAAGTGTCAGCAGAGGGGACAGGGCAAAGGAAGGCAGAAAGCAGTCCAGAGTGAAATCCAACTGCTGATGTCAAGAGAAGATGAACTGCAGCAGAAGCCCTTCTGCTGAGGTTCCCAGGCAGCCTCACAGACAGGGACAGTGGGAGGGAAAGCCAAAGGTGCAGTGAGCACTGGAGAATTCAGGCATCTCCATCGTGTATACCTGGCTTTGTCTTTAAACACAAAAGGCTGATGGCTTTTCCAAGCAAAGGCTTGCAAAGCTCTGAATGGACAGTATTCTTGCAAGAGGAAGACTTATCTGAAAGCTGAAGCTTCCATTACAAGAGAAGCCAATGCTACTACTTGCTGTGGCTACTCAGTTGTAGTCCAAGTTGTTTTCTACTTTCAGCTGACACTTTGTATTCTGGGGTGTTGACAGCAGCTTATTCCACACACCTCCATCAGCATTCTTTAAAAGAATAGATTTTCTTCAGTAAAAAGGCTAAATTATTTCCCAATACAGTAACTCACACCACTTACTGGATAATCAATGCTTTTAGATACAAGTATCCACTGGGCATTTTATTTCACATAGATACCCATGGGGTCAATTACACCTGCTGTGCAAATCACGCACTTGCGTGTGAACAGTGACACTAGAAATTAAATTATCTTTGGCTTTCTAGATGAACCTTTGGATAGACTAGGGCACAGCTATGTGGCTAATTAATCTGTATACAGATTCCTACATTCCTATGTTAAGCAGATGGTGAAACTTGGATGTGATTTCATAGTAACACATTGGAAAGTGACAATTCTAAATCTCTCACTTTGTCTCTGAACTGGCTTTGGGATAACCTGCAACAATCAGTTAAGTAGCATCAACATCCAAATTAACCAGTTTCTTCCTTCTATTAGGACACATCCAAAACTGAGGAGCTTTCCAGACAGTGGTTACCTTTGGTTCATTTAAAATTGTTTCAGGAAATAGAGAGTCACTGCTTTGACAGAGAATAATATTTTTCTGTTTGCTGATTCCTAGCCCTACTATTACTTTATTATTATACTTTATTATTGTCAGCTATCCTGTCTCAAGAAGGCAATAGGCAAGTAGTCTAAATGTCACCTTCCTGTATAAGCAGGAACTGTTCCCTTCCAAGCTCCATTCCATGTTAGCCTTTTTTCTTGCTTACTCTACATCACATATCACCTGACAGTCAGGCAATTCAACCATCTGCAATGTCACATCATCTTTATTTGTCCAGATATAACGAGCATACCTGATGTTAATGGAGTTTCCCATTTTCCATTTTGAAAATTTCTTGGAGTTAAACATAGACGCACCACATCCCTCAAGCTGTTACAGAACATTACAGAGTTCTGTAACACTGTCCCAAGAAGCCGGAACAGAGAGACAAATATGGAACAAAATAGAACCTACTCTCCATCTTAGAACTGCATTAGGTATTTTCTTGTTAATAAAGTCCTAACTAGGTGTATTAGGGAGAAATAATTTAGCTAAGAATATAAAAAGAATGGAAGTCCTAGGGAAGAGACTGCTACCTCTCCCAGCTGAAAAAAAGAGATATATGAGATGATTGAACAAAGAGAAACTCTAAGGGCATAGAAGGAGCAACGGTGTAGGGGAGGGATAGGAGACAGACAACCTGCTGAATTAACAGAAACAAGCGGGCATTTTTAAGATGCCTGACAACTTTTCAATGTGAAATAGTTTCATTACTAATCCTCAATGGAACTGAACCAAACACACTGTAAAAGAACAGAGGCAAAAAGGAGAACTTGCAAGCTCTGGTTTATACCATTGAGCGTACAAAGTCAGAGGACACCAGGGGCTTTGCTGGCTGATCAAGTAACAATCCCACAGCGAGAGATTCTGGAAAACCATATTTCTGTCCCCACAAAGCTTGGTAATGGACACACCAATTCTAGAAAATTAGAGACCACTCAATTTTGTTATATACAGTAAATACATCTGTGCCATATGACTTAAGGTGTGAAGCCCACCCAGGAAGAATTCAGGGTAGAGGGAAGTGTAAAGCAGATGGCTTGACTTCTTAGTTAAAGCTAGTGGGACTTTTAAGAGCCAATCTTTTAGTAGCCAGTTTTAAAGCTTCTTGAAGAGCCAACATTAAACACATCCAAACAGGTGAAATGTTTTGTCTTGCCCGATATTTGTGGTTTTTTGCCACTAATGCAGGATCATAGCAGTATTTATGGCCACAGGAAATTGATTCAGACAATGCAAGTAAGCAACACCCTGTGACGTCACAAGAATTACTAACAAAGCACTGCCGTGTGAAACAGTGCATTCCTTCCTCTAGCCACCTCTTAAGCCTTTTGCCCATTTGTTTAGCCTAGATAAACCAGTCTACATTTGCCTAGATAAAACTACATTTGATGCTATCCATCAATCTGAATTTTAAAGCTAATAGACATTTTATTTGCCCATAGCCATTTCTCTCTTACCTCTCAATTCACGTCAAAGAAACAAACTTTGTTAGTTGTGGGATTAAGTTAACCTCCTTCAGTTTTCATGCTTAATAGGAGCAATTACATCAATGGTTGAAGTCTGGTCTTAAAAGAGCCAGGTTAGACAAGCATAAAACAGAAATCCAACTGCTCTACTTGACAACAAATTGAGCTTTTGCCACAAATAGCGCCTGAAAGCAATTATTCCCAAATTATGACAGCAGTTCAGAAAATTATATATATCTCTGAATTCTTTTTCTTGTGAGTACAGAACACTATGGTGACTGTAGAGACCACACCTGGAACTGTCTGCCTCTCTGCTGACCAGCCAGGAGGCAACTGGCAGGGCTGAAGCATCTTCTGTGGGTGTGCACTGCATGCAATCTCCTACTGCATACAGCCATAGGCAGCAGGCAAAACCTCATTTTCTGGGGTTTGTTATAAACTGAACTGGGTAAACAACACTGGCCCAAAATATTTTGCTGTCAAGGAATGGAGCTATTCAAGCACAGAATATCTGAAGTCATAGAGAGGACTATAAGACTTCTTAATAGGACAGGCAAGATGAGATGTCAGGGAAACTGAACATGCAGGTGCACCTTCCTAGGAACAGGATCTAATGTGGCAACACTATTAGAAGCAATTCAGAGATCAAAACCAGTAATAAACAAAATCTAACATTGGGAAAAGGACAAAGTAAAGACAGTGGAATCTTTTATAGCATATCTTAAAATTTTTCCGCTGACAATCAGTGTTAGAGAAGTTATTTCCTGTAAAACTCTGTTAGATAATAAGTCTAATTTAACCTAGTACATTTCATTGGAATATAATAAATCTGTGGCTAAACTCAAGTCAAACTGAAATTATGTTTTAATATACTCATCACACTCTATGCATTCTGTGTGTAGCTCCACAGAAAAATGCAAATTTATCTCAGTTGATGAAGCTGGAGTCTGCTTGATTTACAACTTGGTCTCAAAACAGCAAGGTAAATTCCAATTTACAGTCTTGATTACTAGTCCCACAAAGGGGTAGGCTTTTAGATACAATTTATTTTCTAGTGACAATTAAAGGATCTAGATTTAGATATAGTATAAAATCAAAACTAGGATCACAAACCAGAAAAAATTTCACTGTGGGGTTGTCAGTGCAGATTCAAATGTCTAGCACATCCTACTTGGGTTTTTCACATTGTTTGAATGAATACTGCTAAGATTCACAATTCGCATTTTTCACATTTGTATTTTTTGTGCATTTTCAATATAATTCAGCTAAAGATATTAAGCTATTCACTAAGAACCGTATCATACCTTTTAATAAATGCAGAAATGCCACATCTTTACCTTCTGTCAGAAAGCCAAACCCACTCTCTCAATACTCTGGACATGTATCACAGGTGGACAAAAAACCCCAGGCCATCACCCACAGGGCAGTCAAGCAGCAAACTACACAGGCATTTCTTTTTTCACCTAGAGCTTTACCTGTCCTTGGCAGCAACCTCTAAAGTGGCCCAAATTGTCAAAACAATTTGGTCTGCTCTGCAACTACTTGTTGGTACAGCACCCACTCAGCCTTCACACAACGCAGTGGTTCAGATAGTTTCAGGTCTGTGGCATTAATAAGTTACTGTGATAAACTTTAATCACATATATAACAACATAGAACCAGAATTTGCATCCCTCAGAGGACAAAAGAGCAGTAACATTGCCAGGAAGAAGGCAAAGTTAACAACTCAGAAGGTGAAAATTTTCCCTTTGCTCTTCATGAATTATCACACATTTTTATTGTGCTTTCCTTGAGCTCAATACACAAGACATTAGATCATTTGTTAATGAACAGGGGGAATCCTTTAATAATATCTTGTTAAGTGTTTCCTTTTAGTAGTACAATTTCTTAGTTTTCATTTGTATTGTATTCACAGTCATTTTGGACATACTCCAAACATTAAATGTTATACTTTTTATAATTAACTACCTTGTAGAATTTAGAGATACTTGGGCAGAGGACAATTTACATTTACCAGTGCTAGAGATGTGAATTAGTAATCTTCCCTACCTCCCTCACCAGTGATTCTGGGTGTTCAGTTCACCTATTTGCTGGATTTTCACACAGTATTATATGCTTTCTGTCATGTAAGACAAAAGTTAAAAAGGATTTCAGCATGCAACCACAATATCCCAAAGTGGTACCGTTAGGAAAAAACCATGCTCTGCATATACAACCACAGAAGAAATATACCACCAAAAAAGTGGATGCATTTTACCAGACTTTGTATTTTAAGCAATCTTAAATCTAAACAACAGAAGAAAATTTTATATTTTGAATGTTTTTATTCCAATCAAATTACAAACACAAGCATTTGAAAATGTACAAAAATAAAAGAGGACATTTTCTACATTTAAAAAAAGCAGATCAAACTTACTTCTATATGTACAATCCTTTTGGTGAGAAAGCCTAATCAGCAGACATTTCTTCTGTTCTTTTCTGAGCATTCTATGCCAAATCCCCTCCCACAAATCCAGCCACACTTAAAACTAAAAGCAACATTTCAAAAACCTAATATACTAAATATCCCTGAACAGATTACAAAGAAACCATTTCTCACAGCTAATAGACCTGTAGATGATAATGTATTTCCCTAATGACTTTAGGGCAAACTACATCCTGATGAGTAGTTTGCAAACCAACAGCTCTGTAGTTTGTTGATATGTAACTTGGACAACACAGTTGGATTAAATTTTTATTTTTTAAGCTATTTTTACAGGTTAAAAAACCAATTATAGCTTTGTTGATAGCATTCTTCCTTCCCCCAAAGTCTTAACTCTTCCAAAAAAAAAAAAAAAAAAAGTATCTGCAAATAATTATAAAAAGCAGTAGAAGAGGTCTGAATCCAAAAGAATTGGGGTTTTTTTTGCAAAAGAGATTGAAATGATAACCTGCTCAATACCACATTGTACTAATGAATGCAGAGGAAGCACTGCCACAGTGAGAGTTTTGAACCATTCTATAATGTCTATTCAAATATTTTTGGTATCAAGTTTTGCTCAGTACTATTGATCAAAATATCTTAAGCAGTATAGTTCATCTCAATGTTCTGTCATTCATTTGGCCAAGACACTGGTTTTTTTTCAATGTTCTGACAGCTGCAGTAATGTAAGGATAGGTGAGGCAATGCTCATGTAAAGAGGTAGCTACTTAAATTAACATGATGGAAAAACATTTTTGGGGGACGCAAGTCTTTCTTTAGGTCTTGAATACAGCAGGAAACTTTAAAATTGAAAACAGTTGCTCAATTTACATGAATATGCCCCGTTTCTAAGAGAAAAGCAAGGTGACAGTTCTTCAAAGTTAGCTCCCAAGAAGCAGGTTCTGTCCAACCCTTCTTTTTGCCATTCCTTCTGTTGCCAACTTCAACCACATCATTTAACAGAAAGCTGCTTAGCAAGAGAACAGCTAATACCTACTTCTACAGCACCCAGAATACGGGCACCCAAGCCATAATCTTCTAGCTGCTACCTCTAACAAGCTAGAAGCATTTAATTTACCTGGCCCTTTTGTGGACAGGGATCTCATTAAGTTGTGCTGTGATGGAGAGAATGCCGGTTGAATACAGGTTTAACAATGGCCCCCTGCCTGCAGCACACTCACCTATGCTAGCTTTCAATTCTGCTGCTTCTACAGCTTGACTCTTGCCTCTAAAAAAATCCAAACATCTGCAGAGAAACACACTAATATCCCAGAAGTAATGTTCAGTTCTGTAAAACAGGTAGTTCAGCATGACACAGCCATTCTTAACATTTTGTCCTTCATGTCATCTGACCAAAAATCATCATTCTGTACTTATATGCATCCATACTTAGAGAATATTCAGGACTGTTAAGTTTCTCTGGCAAATTTTAGACACAACCCATTTTTCTATTGTCTTCAAATATTTTAAGATTGTCCTATGAGCTCATTTCAGCACTAACCCATTACATACATATCTTTTACTAGCTAAAGATTCACTTTTTAATTCACAGGAAAACTTATTTTTCTAGAAAGATCCTGAGCACTTTTTTTAAGCATTACCACAGACACACAGATTCATGTGGGATACTCTTAGCACTGGTAACAATTGCTACATTCTCCAGTTACTTCACACTACTGTTTAAGATTAAAGGACAGTGCTGACAAGCATTTGAAGTTGACTGAAGCTTTTCTTGGTAAGACATAAGTACACATCACAGGCAACTTCGTTGCAAACTGAGAAAAAAACCAAGGAATGCATTTATTACCAAGGAAAAGAAACTCTGCAGCATCTAGAACAGTAGTCATACTAGTGAAAATGGACAAATAGCAGCTAAAGGGTAAGATGTAGCTTCACAAAAGACACTTACAGAAAGTTCTGTCTGCCTAGGCATCTACCTCCTCCAACTAAGTTTCATGTAGACCTAACCATAAAACCAAAACCAGCAGCAGGCAAAATCAAGAGACAATAAAAAGCTTTTGATGTAAGGCAATTGCTTCACTTTTAACAAGGTGGGAAGACAAACAGTGTAGTTTATGGACCAGCCAGTAAGTATTTTAGAGAGGTAGTCTTGTTGTTCATTTGACTGAGAGAGGTAGAGCTGGTTGAGAAATCAATAGCTAAGGCCAGTCAAAATCATATCCCAAGTTTTCTAAGATGGAAAAAAATGTCTCAGCTTGAGACTGCTAATGTCACAAGGGATTCAGTTTTCTGGCTCATATTTATTCACTCTTACATGGGTAAGGTTATTGTAAAATATCCAGAGAGAATGCTCCCAGAGATAGCCTGTGAAAAAGCTTAACTACATTTTGGCATGTGTCAACCAATTAATGCAGGTTATACATCTTATGACTGTGAAGGTTAATAAAGCTAAGTGGCTCTCCTCATTTGGCAGATTGATATTACTACAAAAACACAGACATACCAAAGTCTAGAGGGAAGTCTCAAATTCCATATGGTTTACCTATATAAAATTTTCCATATAATTTCTTCACACATGAAAATAAACCCAATTATTTTAGAGATGAAAGCCAACAAGACATGAGGGTCATACAGTCAACTGGTAATAAAACCCTTGTTAAAGACACCTGGATACAGAATTATACATAATGCTCCCTTGGATTGATGTAGACTCTTCCAGATCCTGAGTTTTGTGGGTATCTGTTGCTCCAATTTTTGTAGTAAGTTTGCTGATAAACAGGATACATAGGTTGAAGACCCTCTTGTTCCTGTGGCTCTTCAGCCTCACAAGTAAGTTGCTTTCCATTCACAGCTTTCTAAACACACACAAGAAGTAGTAAGTTTCATAGTTCATGTATAGAACCTGCAATTCATATTCTTGGTAAAGCTTTAAGCAAAGTCAGAGATACACAATCTCCAAGACAATCCTATGAATAAAGAATCAGGAACTTAAAAATTCCACTAACAGACAGAGTTAATCTCAAATGTTTGTTTCAAACAAAGTTGGACTCTAAAGCTCAATAAATCTAAAGAGCACATCAACTACGAAAATATCTGTCAACACTCCTCTGCTTTATGTTACTCACCAAGAAATGAAAGCGGGAGTGTTTAAGTATTTAAATTAGCTAGCAAACTACTATAGGGTATTAAAATGGTACTGTCAGTTTTAACTTAACCCACACAATTCAACATTTATTGACCAGGATGGACAAATATTTTCTTTTCTTCATGAAAACCAATACTATAAATTCATTTTATGGAATAAGTTTAAATCAAAAGTTTCAATCAGGAGTTCATGCCATGTTATTATTTACCATGTGCTGCAAGTTTCCAGCATCTCTCTCTCTGTACTGGCTCTGCAAAGCAAAATTTTCTTTCTGAAAGAAGAAAAGTTACAGTGGAAACAAATCAAGATTCAACACTGCAGAACAGTTTTGGTTAATACAAAAAACACCAGTCATCCCAAAATACACTCTGACTTAGGAAGTGTCTTAACTGATTATCATTTAGAATCCTTCTTACAATCCAATCAATGGCTGGTGGAAAAAAGATGAGGATCAGTCAGGGTCAGCTGTCCCAACTGTGTTCCCTCTCCCAATATCTTGCCTCCCTCCCAATCTCCTGTGTACACCCCAAGCCCATCTGCTGGCAAGGCAGTACAAGAAGCAGAATAGGTCCTGATGCTGCCCAGCAATAATAAAAAAAAAAAATCTCTGAGTTTTCAACACTATTTTCAGCACAAATCCCAAACATGGCCCACACCAGCAACTGCAAAGAAAATTCGCTCCATCCCAGCCAAACCACCAACTGTAAGAAATGATGTTCAAGATCATCTAAGGAATCTGGAGGTAAACAAGTTCATGGGACCTGATGAGATACATTTGCAATTCTGGAGGCACTTTCACAGGAAGTGACTAATGCACTATCCATCCTAAATTAGAAGTAGTGGCAGGCCCACAGTTCCCACTGGCTGGAAAAGGGGAAATAAGACCCCCAAATGTGAAAATGGAAGTAAAGATGACCTGAGGAGCCACACAAAGAGGCAAAACACCCATGGGGAAGAAGAACAGTCCCATCTCCACCAAAAGCTAATGTTCTTTAAACAACAAAACAAAACAAAAAAATCTCTGCTTGCTTGAGAAATTCTACCAACAATTCTACCACTGCTACAGTGGATGTGGACATGATTTAGACACACACTGGAAACCAGAATAGCAAATTCCAGTTGGTTATTCAATTAAACTTGTAAGTCAAATGAAATCATCTCACATGGCATGAAAAGACAACATCTTTGCTGGACAATGAAATGATACATTTTACAGCCATGGAGCAAGTGACAACCAAAACTATTGGATTCTGTCAAACCAAACTGGTGCTGAGCTACATAGTCTGTCTTCCTGCATAGAAACAATCTGGGGTTCTGTGCTTGGATTCCTAACAGAAGTTTGCACTATCTTACCATTACATTTTGCAGAGTTTCATAAAACTTCAGTTTTACTCTTAGAATTCTCCTTCTCGAACAGTTCTTCAAAAGCCTAAAACCAATTATCTCACCAAAAACTTCATCTTGCCTTTTCTCTACCTTTCCAATTTAGAAATTCCATTCCAAAAACATCCACTAACAAAAAAAGCTTGTGCATCATTCTAACCCCTATCTGGTAATTTTTTTTTCCCTATTGTAAGATCCTTTATCAATACAGATGATTTTATTGATGCACATTTTGTGCTCCCTTCCATTCAGTCTTGTTTGGTTTTAGGCAAATGATAACAAAATGCTTTCTTTTTCATCAAGGAAGAGATATTCCCACCTGTATGAAAAGCATTAGGAAAAGAACTAGAAGAGTACAAGAGACCCATGATCCATAAATGAATCAGTATTATACTAGGTTTAAGGGTTCAGTGGCTCATGTTTTCAAATTTGATTCAAAAACATCATGATTTGGTAAACAGTATTTGATGCTTTTAATGGTGCTAAGAATTTAATTTTTTCTTTCCTGTTTTGATCATTAATACAAATATTACAGTTAAATAGCTTTGCTTGGCTAAATAAGTGAGGCATTCTTCCAAGCTGCAAGTCTAAAGTCAGTTTTCTCATGGCCAGACATACCTACTGGGCTGCATTTCCCTTAGCCACTCTTACTTCTGTTGCTACAGAACAGACTTGTTAAATTCTGAATACTTCAACCAGTCTGAACGCTGCACTGCATGGTGCAAAACATGTTTTTTTCTCTTTCCTTCAGAAGCACCTGTCAAGGTAATAATAACTTGTTCTTTCACATTGTAAAAGACTGCCCATCTCAAGCATGTTTAGAGGGAAGTAAAAAAGTTTTGCTTCTTAGCAATATATTGTTTGAAACAGTGAAGCTAACTCTAATGATTCCAAGAACTGCTGGAATTAGTGCACCCTCTTACACTCCTTTGAAAAATATTATGCAATAGAAAAACTCCTCTTTAAGCCACTGGAAATCTTCCATTGCTCAACTTCCTCCTGATTAACCTCAAAAACCGCATTGCCAAGCAGAGATTCCTCTCTCACCAAGGACGTAACCTTCAGGCTGCTCACCAGTCTTTCACATTACATGTAATAGATAGTTCTGAGTAGGAGAAGAGTATTTCTGTGGCAATGATTATTAAAAGAACACCTGGAAAAAAGCAACAGTGCTGTTGACAAGAGTTAACAAAGATGAACTTAGTCTTCATAGTAAAGCTAGAATGTATTTTTTTTTCCATAGTATTCCCATGTTTTGGACTTTTGCCTCACTCTTTTAGGGCCATAAATGAACCAGTTTTTCTCAGTTCTGAAGTGATTCATGTGAATACATGAATTGGTATTTGCAAATACCAGTCCAGAGAAATTATGAGTTCTCAGTTACATAGTACTTGTACATACTGGTAGCCCATTATTAACACTAGCACATAAATGATAAAGTATATTTAAAGTAAATCGAAAGTTTCCAAGTCTCAAGAAGTATCCATGAAAGACACTGGCTATCCAGTATTATCACAGGTCCAGAAAATTTCCCTTCTTTTTAATACCATCACCTGATGGTGACTCAGATATGCATAAAATTAGTTAAATACTGATTGCTGGGATACAAACAGTAGAATTTCAGCATCATCAGTTGAATCTTGAATCCTTTACAAGATCAAAAAAAAGCTACTGTCCACAATTTGAACAATAACAGTACAGATGATTGAATAACTTGCACATTATTTATAACAACTTACCAGAATCAGCCTAAATTGAATAAATCCACTTTCAATTCTTAGTTATTGCGGAAGACACCACTTAAATTCACTCTACTTTGCACCTTTATGCAGTCTATCATTTCCACTCAGACTGTACTGATCATCTATTGTGGTTGACAAAGCAGTGACATTTCCCCTACAGTTATTTTCAGCTACCCCAGAAGTTTACATCTGAAGCACCCAGTGAGAGGTTAGCTGGCATTTCATTCTGGGTAGGTAAGGCAGCAATTGGAACCTCAGGTAGTACAGTGGTGAGTACAGACATTCAGTCACACAGGACAAGACATCCTGACAGGCTGCTAACTTGCTTCTTTTGCCTCTTTACAGCTATCCAAATGTTGGCTTGTTACACCAAAACAATGCAACCAATCACTTCTTGGCTAAAGGCAGTATTTTTACATTTATAGCTGTTGGATAAAATGAAGCTCTTGCCTCAAGCATAACAGAGTACATACTGATTTGAGGCAGTATCAGCTAGGAAGACAGCCTCAAGCTCTAGATCTTTTCAGCTCTGCAGTTCCACAGAGAAAAAGACAGGTACGCTAACAGTGTTATGCTAACATACATTTTTTAAATAAAGCCTAGTTAGCACCTAACCTGAAGAGGAATCTTTCCCCTCCCAAAACAACTTAAAACTCAGTTTAACCAACTTGAGAAAGACGAATATTCAATTCAATCTCTTTACGGTTTTTCCTCCATTTACAAAAGACATTTTCATAAAACATTTAATTAACCAATCCAAGACTACAGTCAATTTCAGCCTAACTTCTTTAGTACCCATTAACAGAAGCCACAACCTAGAAAAAAATTCAAAGACAGCGAAGTTCCAAAGAGGAAATCAATAAGGTACAGAGTCTCTTATGTCTACCTCATTATAAGCTGCTCTGTAATTGCATTTCCTAGAGTTGTCATTTTGCCACCTAGTAGCACTACAGATGCACAAATACCACAATTGACCATAACTTTTGATTCTATAAGCAAGAGAATATTTTTCAAATACTTTAAGCAGGAATATTAGCAGAAGAATGATTCATCAAAAATTGCAACTGTTGGCTACTGTAGTAACAGAAGAAATAGATATGATGCTCAGCCTGAGCACAGAAAAGCACTGGTTCTTTTGCGTCATCTTTGGTGCTATACTACCTCTAAGGTAAGAGGATGAAAACCTATTCTTTATGCCAACAAAATGTTTTCTACATTCACAATGTTATAATCATCAAGCTGCTACTAAAGGCAGCAATGGATCTCAGAATAGTTTCCTGCTTCACTCAGTAAAGATATACACAAGTATTAACGTTTAAGACATAAGGAAAGCTTTTATCAGCAACTGGTATTTTGTGAGCTTTAGTAACCCCCATCACAAAGAAAATCTACAGGAATATTTTCAATGCTATTAAAAACTCCATCAAAATTCTTCTTAAAGATAGGTGAAGATTTTTTTCCTCCTCTATGAGAAAGGACTTTTATGGGTCCTTAAAGCTGCAAAGATACACCATAGTATTGGAAAAATTATATTTATTATAAACAAATCACTGTTTTAATTAGCTCAGTATTATAATCCAGCACATCAGTAGTTAGAATCACATTATTTATGGTATGTACTGAGGATGGAGCAAAAATTTAATTAAAAAACAATTACAATCTAATTCTTACAAATACTCATAGGTGATGGAAATTGAAAAGATCTGACTGATTAATTTAATATAAACACACACACAAACAAAAGACACTTTACGGGCCAAGGCCAGGATCTATAACTGACTGTTTTATTATAGGAAGTGTAATAATCAATGATATTAGCTTAAGTCATATCTCAAGAACAGATCTCTATAATGCTTAGTGCAAGAGAAGCCTGAATTGACCTGGAGTTTTCCAAGCAGCCCAGTCCATAAGGAAGAATATAGCACTACCCTTCCTTGCTCCCCACTTATTCAAACTGTTTCATGTGCTAGAATCAGCTTTCCAGTGTGACCTCTATGAGCCTGTTTGATCAGACTACACCCACATAAACACTAAATGCTAGTAAAGAAGTTTTTTGCCTATTGCCATCTTGCTTGGACAGCATTACTTTAGATGACAAGAAGCTACCCCTGAAAGCACACTAAAAATTCAACTGTTTGTCACAAAATTGGTATGGGTCTTTTGCTGCTGGTAAATGCAAGAAGAAAAAATAAAATTAGAAGTTACATAATTGCAAGTATTTAAAACTGATTTAGTGATCTTCAATGAGAATCAAACTCATACTTTGGTAAATTAGCCATGTCAAAGCCCAAATTCCAATCTACCCCCGCCCTTCAAAAGTTAATAACTCAAATGAATGGCAGTTGTTACTAGCAAGGGAGCTAATTATAAGGTCACTTTTTAAGTTTACCAAGCATAACTTTTCCCCCTTATAAAGACTGCTTTATAAAGCTATGTATATTCTCTCACCACAGAATTTCAACTATAGATTTTTCTAATTCAAAAGGAGTCATGTCTCTCAAAGGCTGTTGGAAATACAAGATGATCTGTCTACCAGTTTCCTGACCTCTAAGGATGACTAACACTATAGATAGTTTGGGATATCACATTTGTAGGGAAACAGCTTGGTTGTGAAACTATTGAAAGGCCCCATGTATTACCAGGAAAGCAAAATCAGACCAAATTAACATAATAAAGCAAAGTTAACACTTTCCTTAAGTCAATTTAAGGTGTGTATAAGCTTTTACTAACCTGAAGCATAGCTTCTTTCTGTGGTATGGTCAATGTTCTCTCCTCAAACGAGGCTGGTTTGTGAGTGGGTGGAAGATCAATCCTGTAGTAAAGAGGAAATGAAAAATGACACATCATGTTTGTGAAGTCCAATTCAGTGGTCAGACATTAACAGCCAAATCACCCAGCACTCAGTACAAACATTTCAGTCAGCAATGACTCAGATGTGATATATTGTAATGGAACACGTCTACCACTGGCTATTATTCAGCCACACTTTTTATAGAAAAGCACCACCCAGAATTGGTCATTTACTGCCTCCTGTGTTAAGCAGACTGAACTTCCCCCCATACACTCCAAGCAAGGAGGATTAGACACTACTGGTATCTAACAGTTTTTAAGTTATGAGATTTGAACAACATTTTTAACTATAGCCTTTCCTTAAAAAGCCTTTGAGAGAGTCTTACAAGCAATTCTTACATGCAAGACTTTTTCTATTTTAACTTTCTCAGTGAAAGCAAATGGTTATAAAAGGACTTAAATGAGTCATATAAATATGCTTCAGATAGAGAATTTAAGAGAAACAAACAAGAAACAGCATTTCTAATCATGTTAGAAGTTGCTCAAAAGAAGACTTTTGACTCATCTTGCTAGCTCAATGCAAATGAGGAAACTTATTTTATGCTAAAGGCACTGAGTTATTTTACTCTAGTTCTCATTAACTGTATATACAGACATGAGCAACATTTCTCATTCAGTTTTAATGTTAACTGTATATGGGATGTAAGAAGACTCATATTTATAAATATTCTAAGCCCTTGTCACTTTTTAATACATATTTCAAACATACATATTTCTAGACATCAGCCACTTTACTGACAACATCTTTTCTGATGTTTCTGTTTCCTTCTTCTTTGTTTGATCAGGTTGAATAAAATAAACTGCATGTCTGTGCCAGAGACTTGAAGAAACAACCAACATTCCAGAAAGCACAAGTCAGTAATTTCTAAGCACGTATCTGTGGGAACTTGCTTAATTTTATACAAACATTTCAGGATTTATTTTAGGGGGCCTTCACCTCTGCAAAGCATGGCCAATTTACTTTCAAGTTAGACCCACAGTTACAACAAATTAGCAGTCACTGGCATCAGTCAAGAGGCAACTCTTTGCATTCCAGTTAAATCCATGAGTAGTTTTCTTTCAAAAAACCCCAAACTACCCAAGAGATAAAGTCTTATATTACTTCTGAAGTAATTCCTACCTTCCTTTCTTTTTCAGAAATGCAAGTGTGATTTCACATTTGTCTACTCTGAAAATAGAGCCCTGAAGTTACAAAAGCTGAATATCTGGTAAATTAAGTCAGACACTTAAATTTCTGTATAGAACAAATGCTTTCTGCATATCACTTTCAATTGAATTTAAAAAAAAAAAAGCCCAACACATACTCACACTTTGTCAAGATAGGCTGGCCTTTTCTTCCTTGGGGTCAGCAGCACTGTCACAAAGATGGTAATGATAAAAAGAGCAAGGACTGCTCCAATCACAGCCCCTGCTACAGCAACAGAAGATGTCTGCTTAAAGGGCACATCTGCAATGTGATAGCACAGATTACAACTTTAAGAAGTTCATATACTTTCAATACTCAGATAAGCTACTTCAGTGTTGTTCTGAGAAATGCTTCCTCCTTCCACTGCAAAACAGAAAGCCTTGTCCTGCACTAGCGCTTTTGCGGGCAATAGCCTCAGCTTACCCAACTAAAAAACTGGGGGAATTGAGAGTTCATGAAATCAAAACTTATATTTCAAAAATCTCATGGACCACTTTTGATAAGTACTAGCAGCATGCTTTCATTCTCAACTTCAAGGTAAGATAACGTTACAAAACATATGGTTTGCACTTACATGAGTTAACAAGGTGTTAATTCAAAAACCTGGGCAACTATGGTTTATTGATAATTGTTCTTTGAAGACACTTAAGTCTGCAGAAAGCAAAAAAGAAAAAAGCAGGGTATAAAACCCTCATATATTACTAGGACAAATGTGTTCATACACATGAACAAACACTAAATACTTGCTTACACTTATCAAAGCAAATGCTAAGACCACCTATCATCTTTAGCATGTCACACTTCATGCTACAAGAAAGTAATGTTCATAAATTTTAATAAGGAAAAAGCAAAAGCTGTTTTTTCGTTTCAAAACATTTTTCTTTTGACCTTAGCATTGTCAAATGCAATGCTGCATGACTCTCATACTGAATTAACGTGCTTTTCAGTCTTTAAAGGCCACTCCTCTCACTATGCTTAGAATTCAATTTTTAAGTCTCAAAACTGAAAAAGCTGCTAACATACTTTAAATCATCAATCCTTCAAACCTGCACCAACAGGGTTACCATAAAGTTTCACAATTGGAATAATTCATGTGAGCTGCACTAAACACTCACCTACAAAATTTAGCCAGCATACACTAAATAATGCTCTGATTTACATTGATTACTGAATCAGAAAATTTAACAGCCCAGAAATGGTAAATTAGCACAGTTCTATACCTGTAATGTATTTCTAAAGCAGTCTACTTCAGCTTTATCCAAATACAACAAAACCATTCTCTATTTAATATCTTACCAAAGGAAATTTTGAGAGCCTCTTCAGCAATATGTTCTACTCACAGATAAAAACCCTGAAACTATGCAATATGGTTTATCAGTTCCTCAGATTTCTAATGTTGTTCTACCTGTATGCTGGAAAGTTGAGCAAAATCCCTCAAATAAAAAAAAAACCCAACAAAATACAACACTTGACTTGCACTCTAATAAAGCAATTCCTGTCCCCTCACTACAAGATCTGACATGATATTCCCCTGGGATCACACTCACAAAGTATATTTAAGTAAATTGAAAAAAAAAAAAAGAAATAAGTCTTTTTGTTACTTCCTTAATGTTAAGGAATAAAGTCCTAGAGTAACAATTTGCAGAAATTACTTTGCTCATCAGTATGAATGCAATGCACCTTTGGTTTACATAATGGCTTTCCTGGCATTTAGCTCCATGTGTCCATCAGATACTGTAAACTGCCCTGCCTTTGCCTGGGATAGAGTGAATTTCTTCTCAGGAGCTGGTACAGTGGTTTAGATTCAGCAGGAGAATCATGCTGATAACCCACCCATGTTTTGGTTTTTGCTGAGTTGTGTTTATCCTAAGTCAAGGACTTTTATTTTGTGTGTGCGTGTTTCACACTCCGTCAGTGAGAAGCTGCACAAAAGAAAACTGGGAGGAAGCATAGTTGGGACAGGTGAGCTGAACTGGCCAAAGGGACATTACACACCAGAGAACACCACACCAAGTAGTTAACTGAAATTACCCAGAAAGAAGTATTGTGCATCACTTGTTTGTTTCCCCCTCCTTTCATTGTCCATTACTATTATTATTATATTTTACTTTGTTTTTAATTATTAAACTGTTCCTATCTCGACCTACAAGTTTTACTTTTGATTCTCCTCCCCATTCCACTGGAGTGGGAGGAGAGAGAAGTGAAGGAAGCAAGCAGTTGTGTGGTGCTTAGCTACAAGCTAGGCTTAAACTATGACACAAGCATAATTCATAATTTTTCCTGAAGAATGGGCACATGAATTAGTGGAAGGGTCACCTAATCACTGCATTTTAACTGGCTTGAGTTCAGTTTACACTGGGTGCCCTCTTCTTTAAGTGAGAAAGTATCAACTAAGTAATAAACATTCTTAGGTCCAGAATTCTTGAAGATGCTTTGGTCTTGTCATCAGAAGAGTTTCTTGACTGATTCATCCTAACTTCATGTTAGGTGCTTTTTCTTCCAGTAAATTCTGTTATAACGTTAAAACATCAAAGTATTATATTTTCAATCAAAGTCCACCCATTGAGTCTCATTTTGGGTGAGACTACAATAAACACCCATTTGCTTCTGAACACCAAGAAAAATAATAATATCCCAGCACAGTGACACACAGCAATTTAAGTGCAATTACCACAGGGCAAACTAAATTTGTTTTTTTTAATTGCTTTGGCAAAACATCAGTCTAACCAGCAGAATGATCATAAACCCAACCTTGTTCATGCCAAGCTGAACAAGCCAGATAGCACCCAAGATGTATGGTGGCACCTACAAAACATTTTAACCACCAGACGGTCAGAAACAGAAGGGAATTAATTAACTCCAAGAAATACAGCTAAGGCAAACAAAGAGAATAGAATGAAAAAAAGGACTATTTTTAAGTATGCAATTCCTAGTTAGTTTATCAGCTGTGCTTAAAATGAAATGTTTTGGACAGCAACCACCTCCATTTATCATTCTCCTCATCTTCTTAAGAGTCTCTGAACACTTGTTTTCTAAGCTTAGGATCTCCAAGGGGAAATACTAAACAGCCCATCTCAAACAGCTTAAACACTTTAGTTCATTCTATCCAGCCTCTGGGTTTATTGTGCTTTTCCATCTCCAATTTTTAAGAACATACCTGTGAAACATTTCTGAACACTACCTATGTTTCAGAATGTAAGAAAAAGTTTATTCACACAACAGCCATTTGTACGTACAATCAAATCTTTTTACAGTAGACATAATGTACAAAACGTTGCAACGCGCGTAAGCCCTATCCGTATTAATAACTTCAACTCCAGAACATTTCAACTTCTCAACCCATAGGAATTAAATATATATTTTTTTTAAAAATCAAAGCAAAAAATCCACAGAGACAAAAGCAAGATATCCCATGTGGAAAACTGGTTTATGGTTATGTTTATTTCCATGTAACACCATCTTTTAAAGATGATATATCAAGTTTTTGTTTGAAGAGAGGTATAATCTCTTTATTCCAGAGATAATTTGGATCAGAACCCTCTGCTAGAAATTTCACTCCTTTTCTTGTGTTTGCACTCAAACTACAGATAACCACAAGATCACTTGCTATTGTTTTTGAGACTTTGGTCAATCATGTATCAGTACTCCATGAATCCAAACCCAAACTTAAGTTGTTTAGGGATGCTTTTCCATTTGAATTTCAAATAAAGCTGTTGTCTTAATCTTTTTTAAAGACATGCAGTCATATGCAATCACAGTGTATTGTCTACAACGCTCAATACAACTATTTTTATGAAGCTCTAAATGCCGTAAGCTACCAAACATCATGAGGAAAGAAAAGAACTTCCAGCATCAATGCTCATAAAGCTGCTGTAATTATGCAGCCTATTTCATGTCAACGGTAGCAGAGACTTTTCCCTTTTCAGGTTTCAAATACTAATATAGCCTTATCAGCTTCAATTTCCTCAAGCTAAACACTTAAAAATGGCACTTCAAAAGATTTACTATTCTACTTATGAATTTTTCGTTTTTCTGCAATTCATCTAAAGTTATTTCATTCCTCCTCACATAATCAGCAGATTTAATTTGGTGAATCTGCTCAAGACAAAGTAGAACTATTCCACATGTCAGACAAGTTTTCCTACATATAATGGATACGATGTCATTTTAAAGAACATGTAAAATCAGTATGGATTATTTGCAGGGAAAACAAATCCACTGCGGTACAGAGACTGCACAAGTCATCCGAATTCCTGTTTCATAACTCTTTAGTAGCACCACTGAAGAGTGCATTTTCAATACCTGAAGGAGCAGTGCAAGTGTCCACTTCCCTACTAATAATCTGAAACTCTGGTTACCCTCTTCAAAGCAGGCATTGTAACTCAGTTGGAAGCAGCGTAAAACCGCTGTTTTAACTTCTGGTCATAGAAACTCTAATGCTTTTTGGCACCTGGGAAAATAAGCACATTCACATTAGCCTCCAGCTTCGGAATCTATATGGGTGTTTTCTCCTTAGTTGAGTCCAATTAACCAGCTTTTAAATTCAATGGTAAGATTCCCACAAAGCCTCCAGAACAGATCTCAAAAATTGCACCCTGTGTACCTGCAAAGAGCATCTTGTATGCATTAATGAGTTTTGACATCCTGCCAATTACAGGCCTAACAAAACACCTTACTGTATGTATATATACAGACACTAGAATAAGCTTTAGAAATCAATGACTATAAAAAAATAACTTTTCATCTTATTCAAATACAAGCCTCTGACCTGTTTACAATTACTCCTCAAAATGTTGTTCATAAGTTAGTTTCAGTGCAATAACTTAACTTCTAAGTATACAGTTACAAGAAGGCTCATTAAAATGCTAAGAGGTATTCATTTTTATGCAGAAAAAACCCTAGAAAATAAAGCTTTAATTCTGCTGTAACTCATTTTAAGTGGTAAAGTATTTGTTATATAGAAGCATTAAGTTTACCATGGATGGTACCTAGACTGGAGTAATTCAAAGCCCCTAAAGAATATATTTGATCATTGCCTTGGGTAAACTTATTTTTAAATCAGAGAGCCAAGACAGCCACTTTTTATTCTTAAACTATATTGAATGGCAACTTCAATTTAGCCTTTTCTTTTTTTTTTTTTTTTTTTTTTAACTCTGCAGTATTGGATAGAAAAGAGACCTTAAACTTTCAAAGTGGAACTGGAGGAAATGTTCTCTTTTGTCAAGCTACTGGATTTGTCAGTCTACTGTGTTTTGGGTAATGACCAGAAGATGTCTAGGTGTGGAAACCACTAGGAAATGCATAGCATTTTTTAGGCAGTAATTGAATGCAAGTCAGTAATTAAAGCATGCCTTAGCCTTGGGCTTCAGATTTCAAGGGTCATAAGCTTTCATGTTTTGCTTACATGGGGGGGACTTCACTTGTACCTGCAGAGATGGGGATTAGCCACTGAAATCCAAACGTGGACAGTTGGGTTCACCAGCTGTGCTGGGACATTCTGCCCCCATCAGGCCTCTTCTCCATCCCAAGCCTTCTCTACTCCACAAAGGCTGAATAGCAACCATGGTGCTGTGGGTAAGGAGAGGCTGATTTGAGGAAAACCTGTATTCTGGAAGAGCCTGGCATTAGGAGATTCTGTATCCTGAAGAAGCGAGAAAGGAAAAGGTTTCAAGAAGCATGGGAGAAAGAGGGAAAAAAGAGAGGGAAAGAGCATGTCCTGCATCACCACTGAGATCTTTTAGCACCCCTTCAGCACCATGAACCCTTCAACAGCCCCATTCCTTCTCAGAGATGAAGGCAAAAGCTCCAAGGCTTGGTTGAAATGAGGCACTTCTCTTTTTCCAAGTCAGGCTGGTGCACTAGGTATAAGCACTGTTAACATCTTTTATATCATTATAATTAATAAAGCCTTTGACAATAGGTGTAATAATCCATTCTTAAGGTCAACTAAGTAAAGTTTAAACAGTTTGCATGTCACAAGTTGTCTTAGGTGATTTCTTTAAGAAACAAACCCTTCAGGACTGAAAATCAGGTAGAGAGGGAGAAAAGAACTTTTTAGAGCAGTAAATTATCATCAAATAGCAAACCATTTGGATGAAATCTGTTTGTATGATTTCTTTTCCTTGAAAGAAAATGCGTTATTTTCTTATTTCAGATCTCTTCTTTCCATTTGTGTTCCCAAATTTATTCCTGATTTAAAATCTTATGTTCTTATATCCTCCACTCATCAATTTTCATAGCTGTACCTCCTGAAAATAAAAGTTTAGAGTAAGAAAAATCAAAAGATTTTGTTCAGTTGTTTCCATAGGCACTGCATTATTTCCTCTGGGAAATTGTGCAAGAGGAAGATTTCAGCCTGCTCACAGGATATATCAGAGTGAAAATGCAATTCACAACTGGGGCAGCTCCTTTGGCTCTTTTTGTTGTTTGTTCTCTTTCAGCTTATTTCAGTTTAGAGCATTTCACAGTTTGTTTCAAGCTTGAAAACACAAGCTGAATAATTAGATGAAAATATTTCATAGCAAATAATCCTGAAAAATGTGTAGTTTATTGGTTTGTGAGCTAGGAAGTGACATCAAGCATCCAGACATGGATACTTTCATTTAGTGCATCAGTTCTATGTAGTAAGACAGAGTGCATTCCTCACCATAAAATACATGCAAAGTATTTAAAGATGTTCAGATTCAAAGCCAGAACCATCTGCTTATCGCTGACATCTGTTGCTTCAAAGAAAAAGGACTATATGAAAGGTTCAGAAAATTTTAGAACTCAAAAGATGCATTTGCCAAGAGAACACATGAATATGCATAAATTCAAAAACTATAATAAACTTCTGTTTTCTCCCTGGAGTGTGGTTGCACCAGTTAGGTATAAGAGAGTTTTGTAGTGGAAAGAAAACAGCTCCTACCCATCTCTGTGCTGAAAATTAAACTTTTTCTCATTCTCCAAACAGTCTTAAAAAGCAACATGTTCTTCCACCATCAGTTTGACTTTCACACCAGCCCCATTCTCCTCTGACTTGCTCCTGCCAATGCACCTTCAAGTTATGATCCTTATCACCCTGAAAGCTTCTTTCTGCAGAGTCATTCCCTGTTCTCACTCGGGGAGGTGACTCCCCAGCATCCCTGGAAGCAGCAAATTGCATCTCCCAGCCCTGCAGGTCTATTCATTTCCTTGCTATTTTGGCACCCAGGTCTGACGGCCTGGCTGAAAGCAAGGACGGCCTTCCCATGGCCTTCAAAGAATCGTGGGCATCTCCCTTAATGGACAGTGCCCCTCTCCGTGCAGATCCTGCATTGCCATGGAAATGAAGGGCAAGAGGAGGGCTGGGAGGCGTGGTAAGGTCAGGGCAGCATCCATGTTCCTCTGAGCACCTGGTGCAAGAGGTGATTGCAGTGGCATATCTGCAATAAATTAAGATGGGTTGGGTGTCTCTGGGTGTGTGACTCTGGGAACTGGGAAAAAAAAAAGTGTGAGCCAAATAGAATGTGCAAAGTCGTAGGGATCAGATGCTTTTTGGATAAGGAATGCAAGGAACTAGAGACTCTCTGAGAAGGAAGACACTGAGAATTCTGAGTGCTTGAAATTTCTGTCTCAGGGTAGTACCACCTGTACCTAGTCAGTGAATCTGATATAGCTTCCATTTATTTATCACCAGGTCTACATTTTGGCAGCAATCAAAATGGCAGGGAGGGTTTCACCGACAAGGAGAGAAATTGTGCATTTCAGCAGCTCTCTGCCAGGCCTATTGATGCCAAAAAGTAAATGAACTACATACAAAACAAAGAATACTTCATGAGTTTAAGTTACAATTGTGGAGCTCAGAGAAAGGTGATCCATCCCCTGCCATAAGCTCCAGATAAACATAGAGAAAGTGACAAATTTAAATATGAGCGTGAACATTAAGTTACATTTTATAAAGCAATCAAAATCTTTCTTCTGTTATTTAATGTTCCTCTTAGTCACATAATCTGTGACTCCTTAAACCTCACTATAAAGTAGATAAAATCTCACAAAACCACAAGTGCAACATGAGGGTTACACACCACTTTCGGGTTCACTGACAGCACTTTATGAACTATGTTTATGCTCTTTGTTTTTCCTTTGCACAGCCTTTTCATTTCCCTGCCAGTTTCTCATTGTCCTTGAATTCAAAGAAATCGGAGAAATCGGAAAAGTCTTTGTGCTGATCACAACCAGAGAACAGAAATGGTCAACGATCAGAAAAGCAAACAGAGCCTGCCTGAGGCACTACAGATTCTGCTCTTTACAAGACTCACAAGCAAAACAAGGAAAGATATTTATTGTGCTGACATACATGCATTATTCAAAGTGACAGCAGGATAGCAACGTTACTAGTATTAGGAAATTCATCTAAAGTTTAGATTATCTCAGAGTTTTTATGAGGCAAGAGAATATATACAAAGTTTGCTTCAGCAAAATAAAGCCCTTTACTTACATGGCTTGCAAAAGTTTGCAGCAGCTGGAGCCTCTGGCTTGCACTTTGTGCAAATATTGTCCCTTGTTGAAAGCCTCCTAACTCTGACGCTGGAGACAGCACATAGCTCACCAGTGCTTTGGATTGATAAATCCTTTAAAAATGCTCTCAGATGTTTCTTTATCTGTGGTGCGCACTGACAGTAGACTGCAAAGCAGCAAGCCAGTCTGGTGCTGTGAGGAAAGAGTTCCCTCTCTGCTGAATCCAAAGGAAAGGAGTCTTTGACCTCAACAACTAGAATAAATCTACTGTATCTGCTGGCTCTTTTCTGAGTGCATACTTGAGCAGTAACATAAGAGCGAGCAACGGGAGCACAGGAGCTGTGGCATGTGTGCTCTGCACTGGGAGGGCATGAGAGCACTGCTGCTCACACAGGCACAGCAAAACCAAAACACAATGCTTGTTTTAGGCCTTTAATTTGTTCACGTATTTTAAAAATAAAACAAAGATGACAGGCTTCTCTGTTTTAGTTCATGACTCCCAAGTGGCAGCACTCTCAAGCTCTGTCCCCTGTGCTGAGGTTCCTTGTGTTCCAGATGAGGCTGCTGCTGGCTTTCTTTTTCAAACCTCGATTTTCGGAGAATCTCACTGTATCCCAGCCAGGAAATGTAAGCCATACCGAAGTTTAGCATTTTGGATATCGTAAATGCAATGAAAGCATTCGCCTGAAAGCAAAATCAGTGGTTTTCAGGTGTTTTTTTTTTCTCCTTCAAAAAGAAGATCTGTTTACTATTTTCTTTTCTTTCTTTCTTCCCTTTTGTCTACTTAAACTTATTAAACTTCATAAAAACAATCATAGCTTTTGCAACAAGGCTGTGGTAGAACAAATATTGAGACAAAGAAGAAAAGCAAAAAGTTATTGTAGCTGAAAATAGGTAAATGCAAGGTTTCAGGAAAAAAAATCCCTGCTCCATTTTAAAATTATATTTTCAAGACTAAAGACAATAGTTTAAACGTAGTAATATAATTCTCAGGCGATAAAGACAGAGGTTTTATGAAGAAGATGAAAAAAAGCCATATTAAAGGAGCAGCAAAGATAAGAGAGGAAATCAAAGTCCTCATTCAATCCATTATATTCAGTTGCAAAAGAGGGAAAGAGAGAAATAAGCTTACAGTCCAGAATCAAACTTTAAAATATTGTAAATTCAATTTTTATGGCTTTATGAAATGTAAAGATAAAAGAAACAAACAAAAAAGCCCTTAAAACTTTTAACAAGCATTTCTAGCTTAAGGAAATAATAGTTTTTAATGAAGAATGATCAAATGATCTCTTTTGTTATTCTCTTGCATGAACAATAGACTTGAAAAATTCCCTTCATATTTTATGCGTGTGTTATCAATGTTTTTCTTGAACCTGAAGACTTGGGTTCAGCTTTTATTGTTGTTGGTTTTTTTTTTTTGTGGCTGTATTAAGACACGAAATCACAAGTATAACTTCAAAGTTGTTTATTAGTAATTAAATTGTCTTTCTGCATTGTAGCTAACTAGTAGCAGTGATATATTTTGTTGAATGAGAGAGACCTCAGTTTCAATTTAGTTTCCACTTATATCCATTTCCTTTTTTGAATACTGAAACAATAAGTCAAAAAAAAAAATTAATTTTGGCTACTTTCAGCTTTACCTGTTGTTTTCACTTTTCCTTTCTCCACGAACAGTTTCAAAATATGCAGCACTATCAAACTATGTATCTTAAATTTCAAATTATTTGCCTTTTTTTTGTTTTGAATTTAAATCCACGTTTGAAATCTATTGCTTTATTGCTCAAACATGCTGAGGGGAGCCTCTTGTCAGCTGCCGTGCAGGACCTCTTCCCTTGCTGCTAGACCATCAGCAAGGACATGTTTTCTCTCTCTCTCCCAGCTCGTCTTTTCTATTTTTAGAAAATAGCTGGCATTTTTGACTTTCAATCTTGTTTTATGATGTTGGAGGCCTTGTAACCTGGTGTGTAGGAGCAAGGCTTGGCACAGAGACTGCTTGCACACGCCCAGGTTGCAGGCAGCAGTCCCGTGAGTGGGGCGTATCAGGATCCTGTCCAGCATTCTCTCCATAACTACAAGAGGCTAAACTTCAAAAACTGCCTGGGACCTATGACCTGCTGCTCTGTGAAGTGTTTGGAGACAAGCAGAATATATACCTAACTTCTGAGGGATGAACTGAGTGGAATTTGGTAGGGACATCTAAACCACAGTACTAATTTGAGTGCCATTTAATTACTCCCAGGCATGACTTGGTTTCTGCCCCAGGGATTTGTCTTTTGACTAAGGAAGCAACAAGCCATTGGGCAGTGCACTTGCAGCCCCCAGGAATGGATGATGTCATTTATCCCCAGCCCAATTCAGCCACACCACAACTGTGTAAGCCCTGCAAGCCTCTGGGTGCTTCATTCTGCTGAGGCCCTGTGCAGTGTGGCTCGCAAGTGGAGGCAGCTGGTCACTGCAAATGTCATTTGCCTTGCTGGATATTATTGTATATGCCTTCACAGATGTTCCTGCAGAGTTAAAAAACAGTTCCCAACACAAGGGTCACGTTACAACTGTGATTGTGAATGTGAACATGGAAGCCTGGCCAGGACCCCACGAGCTGTAATGCAGATAGAAAAGTACTGGACTTGGTGGGTGAAGTCAGTGTCATTAACCACATCAAAAATGTAAGAACATTTTTTTTGTTTTGTTTTGTTGTGTTTTTTTTTTTTACCCAGAGGAAGTGTAGATCCCTATATATAAATTAATGTCTTATGTTTTTCATTTATCTTTCCACCCAAGAGATTGGTTGGGCTGTGCTGTCTGCAGGCTGGGAGTGCTGTTCTGCTGGCTTGGCACTGTGGTTATCTCTGAGACCCTGAGAAGGTAGGTCCCCAGCTGTGATGTGACAGAGTCTATTAAATTGTTTTGATCAGACTTTGGAAGTTGTCTAATTTTACTCACTGCTTTAAAAAAATCCCAACAATATATATATCCCAGTAGCTATTATTTCCAGTGTCAGTGCACAGGGCTTTTACAAAGCTCACACTTTATTACTTCATGAGAGATGCCACATAGAGAGTCCATGGGAACCACAAGGCTTAATTTTGCTATTTCATTTAAAGGCTGAGCAAGAGGGACTGGAACACTGATGCAGTGGTGATGTAAGATGAAATGGCAGGTAAATGAGATCATATTCCCCAACACGGTAAACTTTCATTACCCTTAGGTGGTTAATCTGGGATGAACCTGCTGTTGCTTGGCTCCATGGAGGCCCAGTTCTACTTAAAGCCACCTATATTATTTCTAGGATGAGCCTGGAGCCACAAATACTGAAGTGCTTTTGGTGGAGGCATCAAGCTGCCCTGAATTGGTTCAGTCCATGGCTTGTTCGGTCCCTGATGGAGGCAGGCTGTGCCCTGCAGCATTACTTGGCTGTGTGCACTCTGATCCCCAGTGGTCCAAGAGGATGTGTTTGCAGAGGTGCAGCATTAGAACAGAGTCACAGGGGTAATTTGGGATGGAAAGGACACGTTGAGTTCATCTCATCCAACATCTGCTTAAAGCAGGTCTAGTTGGCTGGCAGCTATCTCTTCAGTGATCACTGTTATCCAGAGGTTTCCATTCCATGCAGCACACCTGACCCCCATTACCTCCAAGAGCAAGATGACTCCGTGATTATGATCCAGAGGGATTTTGCATCTTTTATCCCAGGTAATTACAAACTTGTGGTTATTGCCATAGCTGATCACCCAGTCTTTGATTATACTTATCTGGCATGGAAGCCAAAACATTGTATCTCATTTTACAGATGTGGACCTAGCATATTTGGATGATATTTGCCAGAGATTACAATCTGTGCAGAGTAAGAAACTGAGTAGTCATCTCTCAGGGCTGCCATCCTACGTGCTGTCAGCTCTCTGTGCACTCCTGCTATTAGTTATTTATAGCCACCTTGCTATTACAGATCATTTTTTTGAGGCAAGGGGCAAAGTAACACGGCACTTATGAGATGCCAGCTGTGTAATGGGTTCCAGTGCTGAGGCTGAAAGTGGGGTAAAATGAAAAAGTGCTAACACTGCTGCTGTACATGTGGTAGGCAGCTGCACTAGGGATCATCAAATGAATGATTCTCCTTAAAAAACAGCCCTTCTGACAGTCTAAAATGGGATCCAAATTAAAAAAAGCTGGTTCTGGATATGAGGAAAAGTCCCTGTGGTCTTTACTGCTGTCAGTGAGAATTCATCTCATAATGATCAAAAACTGTATGAAGGTGAGTATTTCTGTAACTTGTTTAAATTGAAAGCCTGGAAAAATATACTTAAGACACCTGCAATCAATTTTAATTTCAAAATTTGGTTCATACATAAGGAGGGCTTGGGAAGAATTGAAAGGGAAGATAGTCGTCTTTTGAAAGACAAGAATGTTTCTATTTAAACAAGTGGCTCATAAGCATGCCCTCACACTTTCATCTCACATCTAGATTTTGGTGAATAATGCTATTTTATACATAGTCCCACCATGTTTACATATATGTATCTGTGTATATATATATGGCAGGTAGTTGGGAAATGATGTATCACTTCTGTGAAAAACAAAAGCAATATAGTATGGCCACAGATGTATGCTAGACTAGTTCTGCTTCCTTAACTGGATCTGGAAGGATCCAGTTAAGTTCTTTTGCAACCTTTATGTGCATGTCCCATATTGCCAGCCCCCATTCGAGACACTCTGCTGCACACCTGCTCAGGCCTGCCAAGCCAGCCAAATTAGGATTGCAGCAATTTCTCACTTGAGGCAAGATGCTAATGACAGTAACTCATGTGGTCTCAGCTAAAGTAGGGACTAGGGAAAAATGGGCAAGTACTCAGGATCTGCAAATTCCTGTTTGATGTTTCAAACTGCACATTAAAAAGGGAAGAATTCTGACATTTTAGTTTGTAATTCATTTTAATAAAATGTAAAAGGCAAATCTCCTTTTTAAACCTGTAATGTGTAATATCTTGCCTATGTAACTTCTGTCTTGAAATATGAGCAGCCAGTTCCTGAGCTGATATTCACCAGTACTGCTGCACTGATTGCAAAGGCAGCATAATCAGTTGCAGCAGCAGAATTTGAAGTTCTGGCTCAAAACTGTGAATGCATATATATATATATATATATATATATTCCCTTTCTGGTCACATTGGTGCCACTGGAAGTGACTCAGGATCTGACAGCCATCACGGCTTTATATCCACATCAAAGCTTATCCTTAGGCCTTGTACCATTCCCCAGGGGGGCTGAACATTTGTTTTCGAATGCTTCACTGAACTGTATAATTTAGGAACATCAACAACATATAACATTAAAACCCATCAAAAGAAACTCTCATGCTCAGATATAAATGTCCTGAGCCTGCACTCATGTGATCTTCCATCTGAGGGTCAGAAAGGATTTTTTATTAAAATGCCTTTCCTCTCAGAGGTCAGGCAACAGGGATGAATCCTGGGGATGCTTTAAGGCAAGGACATTCACTGTCTTCCATTGTGGGATGCATCTTCAGCTGAAAGCAAAATCTGTTTCAAGTACTGCTGCTTCATCAGAGGCAAGAAGGCAAGATAAACTCCCCAAGAATTAGAGAAGGCTTTCTATCAGTAGCTTGTGTCACTTTCCCATCAAAAATCTGCCGCTCATGTACCTTGAACATGATCTCAAAACCTTATGTTTAATCTTCTGACAGTTTTAAGATAATGATCCTTTATGCACAGATCAAGTCTCCCATAAGTTAAATCTATATCCTTCTTCTCTAAAATCTTGGAAAAAAAAAAAAAACAGAAATAAAAATTAGGGACTCAGAATATCATGTACAAGATATATCTGGAAATTTGAAACAACTTTGCTCGTTCAAATTCGTCACTTTTCATCCGGTCTGGAGTGAGGCTATTTCAGACCAAGCTATTGAAAACATCAAAGTAAAATGTTCTTTTCTTGCAATGAGCTGCAATTAGATTCCTTCCTGTAAGCACAGAGCTTTCAGACATGAGGATATTTCTGACCATCCCTTATGGGTACAGAATGAGGGAAGGCACCTCTTTAACTAGGTAGAGGAGAAGCCACTTACTGTGTATATTACCATTTGAAGCACAGCCCAGTTCCCAAGAATTAAAGAGATGTATTACTGGTAAAAGTGAATTGAATGGCATCTCTTCATTTAGGAAAAGGCTTCATGACTGAAATTCAGACTGCACCATTGCAAAAAAAAAATAAATTGTTTATGGTGCTCCCATTGCATGTAGCTTAAAACTGTTAAAGTGATACAGGCTTGTCTGGATTGAATTACAAAAAATAATTATTTCTTTTGTTAAACAAAAACTAGAGTTGCTGCAGCTCTTTTCAAGCTCAGTGTTGTTCGAGGTGTCTTCAGGGTTTTTTTTCAAACCCATTGTTTTCCAGCTTGCTTTACAGATTTTGTGTAAAGGAGGGATGGGAAAGTGGTAGCTGTAGTGGAACACTAAGGGCTATGATTCCTGCTCCCACTGCTGCTGCTGCTGCTACTGCTACTTTTCTTCTGGTTTGCTTCTATTTTCCTTTTAACTCACCCCTTTAGCCTACCTGATATTTGGACTTGAAGAGAAGTTCTTTGTGATCCTGGTACGTTATCTAATGCTACCATTTAATAATAGAGGAGAAGTATTTCCTGACTGCTCCAACCCCAGGAGATCCTGCTTACAGCTCAAGAGACTGCTAAGGAGAGGGGCACAGGTCATTGCAACAGCATCCCACAGCCTCATCACCATTGCAGTGACCCCAGCAGAGAGCTGCATATGAGGCTATTTTGTATTTTCTTACAACACACTCAGCTACTTTAATTAAACCTGAGAGTCCAAATGTCCAAAAGCAGTGTGCTATGCCAAGGCTGCAGTACTGTGCCCACACCCCAGGGTTGAAGGGACTTATTCTTGTGTGTAACATCTGGGGGTCAGCCTGTGCCATTGGGTCCCTCTCTGCAGCAGGGGCACTGGCCTGTGAGGAATAAGGAGCACTGCAATGTGCACCAGGGTTGCGTTAGGGCACCTAATGAAATCCTTATTTTTAGAGATGTAGCTGAACAAATCAGTAGAGTGCTTTTTCCCATGTAACCAGGGTAGGTCTAGTGTGCCAATTTTCTCTCCTGGTGTTCCCAGCCTGGCACCACAGGGTGGGGGTCTGTAGGCTACCAAGGACCCTGTCCCATTCCTGCACCAGGTATTTTCTGTTTTGTGGATGCCCAGCTGCTTCAACAATTCTGCTGCTGGTTGGTGTTGCCTTTCCCCCTCACCTTTCACAGGCACACAAGGTTTATGCTGTTAAGATATTTTTAGGGCTACTGCATTGCTATTACTTCACTGCTGCTGTGCATGGCAGACATGCTATGGCTGAGAGCCAGCTGTTTGGGGAAGAGCCCTTTTTCATGAACAATGACACAAGCTATGAGCTGTAGGAACTGGTGGTCTGAAGTGGGTGTCAGCAGAAGCAGGGCATGTGTATTGGTTGTAGGAACAGGGTGTGGGTATTGTTTCTAGCTGGATGGATCAATAGCTGTGCACGTGCTAAAATACACATGATCTGAGGTTGGCCATGACCTCCAGGATTGATAAACATAGGGACATCCAATAATTTTCTCAGTCTAATCTCAAATGGGCTTGTACTCAGGACCCTTCACACCGGGGCTTTCAGCCATGTTGCGAATATTCTGTGCAAGCCCTGAGCACAGTCCCCACTGCCAGGGGCTCCCAGCAGGCTTCTCTGGTGCCAGGCTGCCCTTCTCTGGTGCCAGGCTGCCCTCCAGCCATCATTACCAGGCAGCCAAGGGGAAATAACACTCCCAAAAGCAAGAAGGGGTATGATAGGGTTGCTGCTGAGCCTGCCTCTGGCACCCATACCACAGAGGGTTGTGATGTCTGTTACACCCAAATAATGTTCTGAAGGGCTAAATAGATAAATATTGGAGTTGTTGACAAAAGGGAACAGTGCCAGATGCTTTTGGCCAGCAGAACAGGAATGTGCCCCATTGCCTCAGGTTGAAAAGGCTTTGGATGTTTAGGACTTGCAAAAATTAGAGGGAGAAAGCATTAGTAATAATATCTAACACAGATTTACCTCATTCATAGACAAATTAACCTTAATAATCCAATCTATAAATCAGCTTTAAGTGAAAGGCCCCTCACCCCCCACTGCTGCATATTTGGTGGATTAAGTTGTTTGGTTTTAGTGATAAATTAGAAACATCTGCTTCCACTGACAGCCTGGAATGGAGGCATGTACAGGAACACGGCTGGCTGGGCTGGGTGCTCTGGTGGGGGGATTCTGTGCCAGGGCGTGGTCCTGCCCAGCTCTGCCCATGGGGTCTGAAAGGATCAGGCTGTGTCCCCTCTGCACTGGGGCTCAGCGGGGCGGGGGAGGCACAGCCTGCTCCTGGGCTTGCTCAGGATGGTTCCTGGGCTGGTCAGAGCAGTGGTGAGCACCTTCAGCAGTCTGCTCTTGGAAGAGCCTTCCTTTTAAGGGTGTCTTGGCAGCTCTTCCATGCAAAAAAAAAATTGTTTCTGCTATGGGATCATCAAGTCTTAATGACAAGGAATCTGAAGCTCATGCCAGAGTCAATGCAGAGGCTGCTCAAGCATAAGCACTGATAGCGTGAGTGTCCTGGCCATCCCTTCTGATGAAGAAAATGGTCCTAGCTAAGGGAATGGAGGGGTTTTACAACCCTGGCCTATCCTTGCAGAAGTGATACAACTTTCTGATTGCTGAGTCATGTTGGAAATGGCCAAGAGACACATCTCATCAAAGTATTTCACATGGGTGTTTAACTTGTTCGGGAGGTATGACAACAATCCTCCTGGCTACAAGCACTTATCTGCAGGAGGGGAAATCTAGGGCTAAATCCTGCCAGAGAGAGCAATCTACATATGCCCTGGGCATCCCTGGAGCTGCACCCACAGCAGAGCCAATCTGTGCATGTCCTCATGTCACACACACAAAAGGAGCTGTGAGGACTGGTTTGACCTCAGTTGTGACCTGACTCTCACTACAGGGATTTAATACATGCCCTGTTGGGCAGCAGAAACAGATGTTTTACATACACCATTCAGACTTTTTTTTTTTTTTCCCAGCCTTTGGCAATCAAAAGTCTTAGACAGAGGCCCTGACTCTCAAGGACAGAGCATGTCTGCAGAAAGAGAGAATACAAGATAATAGGTGGTTTCTAACAGCTCCTGTTCCCAAGGTAACCTTTTATTTTTTCCTGGATATTTTCTCCTGGTGACTTTAAGGATTATCTGCATTTAATAAAAAATTTTATATATTCTGTTAGATCTGTCAGAGACAGACACTCCAGGAAGGTTCAGACCAGGCTCTCACACCAGCTGTACAGAACAGGTCCTATAATTTAGGCACCTCCTGGTAGTGCAGGAGTCACTTTTTGGGTGTGACACAGTGCAAAGGGATGTATTTCGGTCTGGGAAGTTCCAAGAACAGGAATTTTGATTCGGGATTGAGGTGTGTGGCCTGTCAGCATGGAGATAGCCATCCTAGATAGTTCTGCAGAGGAAATTCTCAATTCTCCTTAAAAAGCTGAAGGCAGTCTCCAGTGCAGCTTCCAAAATCCTGGTTCAATGTATAGCTGTGTAACCCATCTGTAAATCTTAAAATACAGGGAAATACAGTCCCTTCTCTAGAGAATCAAATAATATTCACTGCACAAGCATGGAGGTCTGTGGAGGCTATGCAGCACAGCCCCACTGAGATCCCAGGGCCAACCCTGGACAGGGAGTGTCTGCTCTCTCTGGGGGTACAGTCAGGAGGGGAGAGGGAATAGCACAACCTGTTTCTCAGTCAGCTGGGACTACTGGTCCTGTTTATCCTGCCTAAACTGTCTCCATCTGTCTGATTATTGATGTTACTTGAACTTTGCATTCCCATGTGGGACTTTCGGACACTTGGAAAAATTAATAATGATGAAGTTGAGTCAGCAAAGGGAACATATTTTCTTTATTTTCCTTTCCCTTTACCCAAGGTAGGGAAAGAAATGAAAATTCATTTCTTCCAGGAGAGGAGCAGGAGCTGTGATCCAGACACCAGGCCTTTATGCAAGCTGTTTTGGTGGAGTGTAGGCCATCCTATTCCCATTCCCAAAATTGCTGCCTCTCCCTGGCATAGTTTCTTGCTGCTCCACATCAAAGCTGGTGCTCAGAGGTCATCTGCAGATGCATATCACCCCTTTCTAGCAGGAATATCTGCACTGAATGGCACAAACAATAACTTAAGAGAGGCCAAAGCAGCCCTTGCCTTTCCACTGGGAAATCAGCTCTCCAGAAGCTGGGGAGTGCCTTCCCAGATCATTTGAGCAGGCTACAGGATGGCCCATTGACCACTGTAATTTTGGGAGGAATGGCTGCACCCCTCAGGAACCTCCTGTGAAGAAGTGGTAAAATGGTTCACCCTGGGTCAACACACAGACACACCAGGAAAATGGAAGGCCTGTGAGAAGGAGGCTGGCAGGTGGGTAATTCACAGGAGAAGACAACAAAGATGTGTGGGACTGCCTGGGTTGCTCATGCAGGGCTGTGATCTCAGGTTTAGGGGCCAAAAAAGGACAATCTCTGGAAGATAACTTTCAGAGCACTTCCGTGCAGAGCTGCAACTTAGAGACTCAAAGGAGCCAATTGCTCTGTAAAATAAATACCAACATGTTGTCTAGACTAGGGGATGAATGCAAAGAGTAATCTACATGCTTCTCTGCATTTCCACTGTTTAGTGATAGCAAAAACAGTTTGGAAACAGCAGTCTAGGATGTGTTGGGAAGGTAGATTCAGTCCCCAAGTGCATTGAAAGGCAGCAGACTGGCGCTGTGCAGGAACATCAGTGCAGGCCTAGCAAGGCTGGCATAACATCAAGTTTTTATAGACTCCCGAAACGGAAAATGACTTTTGGTCTTGAGTTTAACTGCTAGTGAAAATAGCAGATGTATGTTCCAGCACCAGGAGAGTCCCCTCCAAGAAAAGGGAGAGTTTTCCTGGACAAATCCAGAAAAAAATAAAATTTCTCTGTTTTTTTTCCAAGGGATAAAAACCCCAAGGGAGGTCTCTCTCTATCAGCAGCTCACAAATCACTTTCCCCTGTGCTGCAGTGATGGGACTCCTACACTGGCCAGAATCAAGTCACGAGGCTCATCAGACCAATGGGAAGAGGTGGGGTGAGCAAGCCAGACACTCATCTCTTCAGCTCTGCCCTTCCAGCTCTCCTTGGTTTTATAGCAATGTCACTCCCTGCTTTTATTGCACATTTTTTAAACTACATTTCAGGTCCCGCCTCAGCTATTAATGTTATCCCCACTCTCATTTTTTCCTGAAAGAAAAATATATTTATTGAAAAAATGTAGCTAAAAAAAAAAAAAAAAAGAAGAAGAAGAAGAGAGAAAGAAAACAGAGTGCATGAATTACAATACATCCAAAAACCCCATTCCCTTAACTGAACAGTTCCTTCAAACCTTCCTTATCCCTTCCCTTAACTTTAACCTTGGACTCCTGCCAAGGAGATGTTCCTGTTTGTTGCAGGATGTCTAATTTTGGGTTTGCGGCCTCTCCAAAAGAGAAGGGGGTAATGTGAGTTGAAAATAGGATGGGTGGCCTGATGGTGTCCAAACATAATCAGCTATCTCCATTAAATTTTTGGGATTTGGCCTCCACTTCTGTAGGCTGCACCCCATTTGGGTCTGAAATGTGATGATACTCACATGGACAAGGAAGACAAAGGCAGTAGATAGACTGAAGATGAGCCAATACATTTAAGCCAGCACAACATATGGACTATCACATCTCTCAGCCTAGGAATGATTGCTCCCCACAGATTTCTGCTAGGTTTGCCCATAGTAAGTGAAACATCCCAGCCAATGAGAGTTTTCCCTTCTTTCCCTCTGGATTATTTTATAACTGTCTATCTCTCACTGCCAGGATGTGTTTTCCCATTATTCATAGCCCATTCTTCCCCTTTAAAACAGTCCTCATTTTCTTCTGTATAAGAATTATTTTATACTAAACAGTTCTGTTCTTCCCAACACCTAAACATCACAGAAATGTGTAGACTCTTTGGTCATATGGCCCTATCCCTGCTCTATGGTTTAGTGAAACTGTAAAGTATCTTTGAAGACTTGAATCAGGTGCTTTGCTGTTCTGCTTTCATCACTTTGGGCTCTCCCACCTGCATCCAACATTACATGAGTCTCGAGGGTAGACAACCAGGAACGTTTCACACTGCTTTTTCCAAAAATGGAAATTGAATCCTAATTTATGAAGAACATGAACTGTTTATTTCAGCTTTGGGAAATCAGAGTAATCTAGATTCCTTCTTCAGCCCAACAGAGAAATGCAGAGAGGGGATGTGCACCTTTTACTTTAGAGAGACTGGGAGCAGAAATAAATACCCTTTGCTGACAGTTGCAGCCTGATATCTGTAACTAAAATATAAATCTGCCCAGTGGTTATCTCATTTACAGCCTTTGTTTTCCAGGTAGGACCATGAAGAAGATGAGCCTGAAAAGACTAGATTTCTCTGCTAAGGCAATCACATAATCACTTTGCTGTCCTTTTGACTAACAAAGAGTCCACTTCAGCAGTGAAAATGGAGTTTGACCTGTCTTGTATCTGTGAAAAGCAACGTCTCTGAATCAGAAATGCTTTTTAAATGACCATTTGTGTAAAAGGTTGAAACCTTAGGATTTTTGCTTCCCTGTGAGGTTAAGTTTTTCTGGTGAATCTAAATTTTAGTTTCATTTGCAAAGTGATCCTGTGATAACAGGGGTGTTATTTGATCATGCAATGACAGTATATGTAATACACAGTTCATACAGCATCTGTTTAAGGACTCTGAAAATCAGGCCTACAAGTGCATGGGATAGACTTGTGAATGGGCATGTCACAAGAGAATTAAGGATATAAGTTAGCTATGCAAATGGGACAGAAGAACTTCTCCTGCAGGCACTCAAATCCAGCCCTCAGAAATGTGGATTTCCATCTACCTCCTCACCTTGTCACTGTGACTGAACCATGGATAAGAGCAACAGTAAAGTGTGGGGAGGATGAAGAGGATGAAATAACAAAACCCTGCCCTCTTGGTTTGCATCCTTCCCTGTCATTGCTGCTGAGCCAGAAGCAGTCCTTTTGCCTGGGTTATTCCCTTTCAGAAACTCTCCTGTCTCCAGTATCAAGATGCAACATGGAGCAGTCTTTACCACCCTCTCTCCCACCTACTCATCAGATTGGTAGGGTATTGTAGAGAAAAGACAAGAAATAGGGAAGCACTGAGAGAGTCAATACATTTCCCAATCCCTACACCATGTAGTCCTTACCCAGGAGACACCTGATGGAGGTGTTCCTAGGTCCACCTTTCCAGATTTCAGCAAAGATTGGGATGGTGAGCTTCCTACTTGGCACAAACTTAACACTAGGGCTTCAAAGTCAACAGGATTTTAGCATTTCTTCCATGACAGTGGCAGGCGTATCAGCTCCTCCACTTCCAGTTTTGCTTTTCTGCACTCTTTTTCCTGCCCTCCCTGCTCTGTGTTTCTCTATTCTTAAATATATTTCTTACAATGTGATCCATGGGAACACAGCCTTTGGGGCATTGACAGCCCTCCATTCTCACCAGGGTAAATCTGCTCCAGTAGCACAGCTGAAGTTGTCCCAAATCAGGGAAAACAGGGGACAGGCACTACAGGAAGAAGGGATTTTCTGCTTCTTAAACACAGCATGCTATAGAACACAATAGCTGTGTGATTTCTGAAGCAGGTTCCTGTTATTGCATTTCCATAGCTTGTACAGCTCCAAGGGCTCTGGGTAATGCTGTGCTCACACCCATATTTTCCTAAAACTTCAGCCTGAAAAACTTCATAATTTCCTTGAAAATGAGTGGGTTAGAGGAATTAGCCCCCACTGTGACTATCAGATTTTGGGCAGCAGGCAATGCTTGCCTCAGCCTTGCCTGGGTAATGGCTACCAGAGGCCCAGTGGAAAAAAGGGAGCTTGAAACTGCTAATCCACTTATACTGTCACCTACCCAGAGCAAGGTTGTGATTAATCACTTACATTCAGCATTTTGTTTGTATTTAACAACACACAGTTTCTCGCCAGCCTACTCTTAGGCATAAAGCACACTGCTGGTAGCAGTAGGAACACAAAAAGTAAAATGACCTGGAAAAAAAAAAAATCCAACCAAGCAGAAGAAACACAGCAGCAAAATAGCAAATTGAGATATTTGTGAGAGTTTAATAAGCTAAATGCAGGATCTTAACTTCGCAATAGTGCAAGCCTGAAGCAAAACGTTTTATTTGGTATTTATAATTTTTTTTTTTTTTTTTTTTTTTTTGCAAAACAAGTTTCTTTGAAACCATAGCAACTACAATTAATTGAAGATTTGGAATGATGATGGACTCATTCATGAGTGAAAAAAACCCAAATAATCTCTGGTCTGGGTTGGTGGAATGTAAGATTAATGCTAGATAGAGAGAAATAATTTAAAAATGTTTTAGGTAATTTAATCACCCTGAACCCTGTGAAAGGTAGACATTTAAAGCATTTTTTTTCCCCAGAATATTACATGCTTGATTTTTAAACAATTTGTCTGCTAACTTTCTGATGGGAATGTTTTATGCATAAATATCCAAGTTTATTACTCCTCTCTTACAAGAGAAGATACATAAGCAGATTTCACCGAGACACTACGACAGTCTATTTCTAACAGAATCACATGTACCTCAGAAAAAAAAAAAAAAGAAAAAGAAAAAAAAAAGGCATTATTCTGAAAGGTCTTTCTATTACAATCCTTTCCTCAAATGCATTTCAGAGAAATCAGTTTAGGAAAGTAGAATCAGCTACAACTTACCTTCACAGCTGAGTAGATGACATCTGATTTTTCAGGGAAAGCAATGTGCTCTGTTTGGGTAGTATAAAAGTTGTAGATTCAAGCCAGGAGGTAATTTTTGGTGATTCAAAATCCTTTAAAACAAATTTAAATGCTGGGATGACAAAAAAAGGTACTTTGTGAGAACCTAACTGAGGCTTGATGCTCTTACAGAGTTTTCTGTCTGTCTCAGCTGAACAAGCTCCCCCAGCTCCTTTCCTTGGCCACCTGCCAACTTTTCTAATTTAAAGCAACTGTGAGCTTGCTGTAAAACTCTTGCTGGAAGGAACTCATTTTATACCATGGAGCGAGGAGCAAGGAGCAAGCCTGTGCTCAAACTGATGTGGTGTGACAGAGCCCTAACAGGACTGGGGGCATAGCCCCCCCAAGGTAATGTTATATCATCTTTGGAAAGCATCATAGGCTAAGCTGTCTCCTTCTTGGTAAAAGCACAGGGAAGAGGAAAAAACCAAGCTGCTTTTGGCATGTATTCCCCTTCAGCATGGGATTTGGGAGGAGCAACATCTGTCTCAAAATGCAGGAAGAAGTGGCAGCCTCAAATACGTAAATTGCTCAGAGCTCCCACAGGAACCTGGTCCCCACGTTGGCCACAAGTTACCAGTCCTTGGTTTTGAGGCTTTGGGCACTGGCCCAGGGGCTTCCTCCAGGGCTTCCTCTACAGTGTAATGCAGGGTGCCCCTATCACAGGGTGGCTGGGACACCCAAGCTGAGGGTCATGGCCAAGCACAACCACAAACTTGGTGGTTTTCAATAGTTTCAAACTTGGTGCTTTGGATAGTTTCAAAATACACTCCTGGCCATGATCCTACCTTCTGAGACACTGTCAATAATGGAGGCAGACTCTTGAGTAATAGAGACTTGAATAATAGAGGCATGGTTTTCAAAGGCATCCACTTACTGGGCATGGCTCTGTTCTGCTTTGCTCAAATTCAAATAATGAAGCATGTAAAATGTTGTGCATATAGGAGAGTTCCCTATGCCCATGTTGAATTCCTCTTCTTTGCAAGGAATTTATTTTAACCAGTTATGGTTAATACACATTGTGTGTTTTTATGAGCTTAGGGGAAAGGTCCCCTTTTGCATAAATATGTGTTTTCTCTGCAGAGTAGCTAACATTAAGCAAACAAATAGACAAATGATAAAATATTGTGCTTTGGGAAATTTCAGTCTCTGAGTTTCTCCATGGGTACTGTAACAAATTTCAGTTTAAGAAATGAGGGTCCTGAAAAGCCTACCTTAGGCTGTGCTCTAAATCTTCCACCACCTTTGGAAATGCATCCAACTGACCTGCTGATGCTAAGGTGACATGAGGCTTATATGGTTATTAGTAAGTGAATTTAGTTTTGTAAGCCATATTTTCTTGTAAAACTAATGAAAGCGAAGATAAAAACATAAGACTAAAATTTTCAAAGGTGTTTTATGCCACTAAAAGAGAAAGTTAATCTTCTGTGAAAAATCAAGTCAACATTGGAATGCCACATGTGACGTAGCTAAGAAAGATCTTGTTTGTTTGAATGTTCTAATTTCCATGGCACTGAAATATTAAGTATTTTATATTTTAAATGGACAATTAAAACTCAGAGTCCTGTGCATTCAAAAATGTAGATAAAATACTGCCCAGGTTTGGGATAAAGAGTTTAAGGAAAACCAACTATTTTTTTTTTTCCTTTCTTCTAATGGATTTTCATTCCAGTGCTAAATGGTAATAACCAGGATATAGAAAACTCTGCTACAAAATCAGGTGGTACTGTGAAAACTTCAATATATGATTTTACAAGTCTGAATTTTTCTATCAGAGTATTTTTATTCTGCTGGTGAATTTTCTTACTGGTGAGCAGAAGTGAAAGTAGACATAACATCCTATCATGTCACTTCAATGTTCCTGTTTTGTATCTTAATTTTCACTTAGTGATCATGTATTGAACTTGTCTTTTTAGGTACTGGCACATCTGGAAACTTGGCCTTGCATCTTTGTGGGAATCAAACAGAAGTTTAAAGATTACCCAGAAGTTTTAAAATTTTCCCAAAGATTATTGTCCTCATTCCCTCAGTTGATCTCTTTCTGATTCTGTTTAGGGAAGCATGAGATGGTGCTTCCTCTTCCTGATGGAAGAGGGGGAAGCAAAGGATGTTGCCCATCACATTTAAAAAAACCCAAACCAACCCATGTTTTCTAACAGTCTGTGGAGAATTCTGGTGGGAATTTTGAACTTGGGCTTTGCCACTGACTCATACCTAGATCTGGGTTGGGAATCTTCCTCAGTGCCATTTACTTGCCTCATAGGAATGTCACTAAGGCTGAATAGCCAGTGGTGAGGTAATAAATAAGATTAATCACACTAATTTTGTAGCAGCAATAATTAAAATCAAATATTTCTTTTAAGGTGTTAACATTTTATGCACACTAAGACTACCTGAATAATTTTCTGTGGTCCACAACACCAAGTTAAAGAACTAGCTGGAAGTTCCACTCTTAGGTTATAGGGAAGGAGGCTTAAGGAAGAAGATGCAGTTAAAGCTTTGTCAGAGGGACAAGAACGTGAGCTCCAACATAGCAAAAGTCTTAAAAGGGAGAAGCTGAATCCATTTCATTTGTTTACCAGACTTTCCAGACCAGAGGAAGGAGACAAGGATAAAAGTGAAAGAGAAATTGCAAAGTGTTCTGCAAGCCCTGGAGGATTAAGTGTTCAACAGAAAATACAAGTTCAATATTTTTGGGAAGAAAGATTTTATTTGTATAAGGTTGTTCACTGGTGGTTGTGATAGGCTCATTTTTAATCCCTCTAAATTTACAATTCTTGGCAACTATTTCACATTTTAGCACTTCACCAGAACACTGATTTTCCTGCTTTTGGCTTTGTCTAGACAGCGGAGGTGGGATTGAGGTTCCTGCTGCAGCAGCTGAACCAGGAGCAGTAACTTGGCATTCATATCCTCACAGGTACAATGGAATCACCAACAGAGGGGCAAGGAAAAAAGGAATCATTCATCATAAATTTCAATGGGAAAAAAATGCCTCTTGGCTCATCCATGGGTGCAAATCTTCATACAGTCCTGTGTGTGTGAACATTTATTGCATAACAGATTGTTGCATCTTGAAGACAAAACACATGAATGTTTGTAAGAGTTGCATGAGATTACATGTGCTCTAAGGAATACAGTTGTCACACCCTTGACAAATTGTGGTCCTTAATCCTCTCATATGGCAAGCAGCTGATAATTTTTCCTGGTTACATCTTTAAGTCCCTTCTCTGAAAAAAACATAAGGCGCAGCAGGTGTTAAAATGTATAATGGATGTTTCCAACATAAGTATCTGAACCAACAATCAAACAAAATCCTTCATCTGTGCACCACTAAGAAGAAGTTTTGTTGGCAGGAAGGAATTATGTTGTGGCATTAAAAAGAGAGGTGTCCTTTGATGCTGGGATTTGGGATTTTCCTGTGCTATGGCTGAATGCATTCATGTCCATATAGTGCTCAGTTCCACATGTGGGTGTAAAGGCTCAGGATCCATCTTGCCCCAATGCTGAGACAATGAGCAGGTATAAATAGCCCAGTACACTCTAGGAGGTCACAAAGCTGCTAAAACCCAGAAGCTTAGTTGTCCCCACAGAAGACAGGCTTCATCCAGGTAAACAAAAATACATCATTGTGCAGTGGCCCTAAATGAGAAGATGAATTGGTTGTTACATAGAAATAAGATGTCAAAACACATCTGGAAGTTTTCTTAGCTTGATGGGTGAGCATTGGGAGATTTTTTTTTTATTGTTTGTTTCTTTCAGTTTGGTTTGAGTTTTTTGGTCACTAGCTCCTGACTTTTACAGCTCTATGGAAGAGGAAGGGATGGGAGAGCTGCTTTCAAGGGGTACTCCTTTCATGATGAGTCCTGACCCGTTTTAAGGGGTGCTGCTTTTAGATTGATGAGAAGATCAGTATGGCCTTGCAATGTGCCTCTGCAGCCCTGAAATCAGCATGACCAGCAGGCCAAGGGCAGTGATTCTGTCCCTCTCTCTGCTCTGCCCTTGTGAAACCCTACCTGGAGCTCTGCATCCAGTTGCAGGGCCCACAACATACAAAGGAAATGGACCTGCTGGAGTGAGTCCAGAGGAGGCTAGAGCTGATCAGAGGGATGGAACATCTCTTCTATGAAGGCAGGCTGAGTGAGTTGAGGTTGTTCAGCCCTTAGAAGAGAAGAGTCCAGAGAAACCGTATAGCCCCTTCCAGTGCCTAAAGAGAGCTGGGAAGGGCCTTTCTACAAGATATGTCATGGTAAGACAAGGGAGAATGGCTTTAAACTGACAGAGAGCATTAGATACAATATTAGGGAGAAATTCTTTACTGGAAGGGTGTTGGGGCACTGGCACAGGTTGCCCAGAGAAGCTGTGGATGCCCCATCCCTGGAGGTGTTCAAGATCAGGCTGGGTGGGACTCTGAGCAACCTGGTCTAGTGGGTGGCATCCCTGCCCATGGCAGGGGATTTGAATTAGATGACCTTTAAAGGCCCTTCCAAGCCTGATCATTCTATGATTCCCAGTTTGTGCATCCATCTGGAGATGCCTATCCAGTGAATGGCTGAAGGATGGGGACGGATCCATGGGAACAGCTCATGTCCAGATGACTGCGGTGCTGGGGCTGTGTACCTGAGGGGGGCAGCTAAGTACTAATGGATTAACTACACATGGGTTTTTTTACCTATGTGAGATGCAAAGTGCATTTCCAACAGGGCCCATGAGTTTTCAAAAAAGTGTAATTTATTCTAAGTCTAAATTTGCTGGGAAACACAGTCCAAATCTCATTTATCCAGTGAGATTACCTACCTAAAGATACCTCTGCTCTGCACCTCCATTCAAACATTAGTCACCAATGTAAAGCTAGCGTGCTGCGTTTAAATCTTATCTGCTTGGAACAGCTTGGAACAACTCTGGTATACTACTGTTTTGAAGTCAAATGTTGTTTGTGGGAAGCAGTACAGCACATTAAATTTCCCACCCTCCAGTGAGTCAGATCATCCCAGTGTTAGGGCTTGGAGTCTTAATGGGGCAGAGCATTACAGCTCCATTGCCTCCACTACATATTTGCAATTAAAATTGTAGTTGGTGTTTCACTTCACATGCCTACACCTTCACATGATGAGCATTTTTCCACCCCATCTCCCCTCCCCTTTGCCTTCAACCACACTTTTCCATCAGCCATCTTAAGTATCAGGGCCCAGACTTGCAAAGGTGTTTTGACACCTCAGTCCATCACTGAAAAGCCAGTGAGATGTACAAAGCTCCTGAAACAAGTGGGGATTATTGTAAGCTGACAATACCTACAGAAAACAGTGCTTTGTACAGATCTTCTAGTTAATTTTCTGTCCATTGTCTTTTTTCCCAAAGCAGAGAGAGTGGCTTTTGTATCAAATGCAGATCCAACTATTTCTTCTCCTGAAACTGGACGTCTGTGTTTCTCAGAAAGTGCCAGGGCAATATCACTGGGCACAGGTCCTTCCTGAAAGTTACAAGGTCTACCTCCACATTACTTGAGTGGGAGTTAGGATCTCTCATGGGCTGAGGTGAAGCTCCTTCACAAGGTTAGAAATGCTTCATTAAATACTCAGGGTTATATTTCTCCTGAATCCCTACAAACTATTCAAGATAGAAATAGAAATAAAATACACAACTGTCATTCATGTCCCATTCAGAGCAGTATTATTGTCTTTATCTCATATGTGGTTGTACAGATGTACCCTCCAGAGCCACCACAGCTTCCTCTGCGTGAGGTCTCCACTTATCACTCTCCTTCATTTTGGTAAATAAAGAGGGAATAAGCTGCCAGTTTATCTTCTACTCATGCTAGCTAGATGGAATGAAAACATGCTTGGTATTCAAGATAGTGCAGCAATAATGGCTTGTATTTATTTCTCTCCTGCCAAGTGCAGTAGAGCAGCAACTAAAGATAAGCCTGAAAGTAAAAGAAAGCCATTAAAAATTAGCACACATACTGATTTGGCAACCAAATACCTCCTCTGATCATTCTGAAGAGTTTTCCCTTCCTGGGTGCACTGAGTTTGTCCAGGTGAGAGGGCAGGTTCAGCTGCCCCTGGGTTGCCAGGCTGGCACCTGTGCCATTACTGGGGTTCTCATCCATGCTCTGCTGACACCAGTGGAGTTCCCACAGCCCTGCTGCTACTGGCACACAGGAGGCAGGAATCCCCCAGCACTACCCTCCAAAACATTCAATATTTAATTCAGTTATTGCAATGTAGAGCTGTTGGCACTGGCGACCCCAAAGAAAGACCATGGCAGCCCTTCTGTGCTCCTTTTGCTTAGCTGTGTCCTTTGCCCAGGACAAACAGAGGTGTTTCTGCAAGCCTCTTATTTAAAACCCTTACAAAGAAGAAAGCTGTAACCATACTCAAAAGTTAGCAACATCTCTCTGCTTGCACACATCAGTCTTAATTTACTTTAAATGTGGACACAAATCTATTCATCATTGCAAATGAAACTATTTAGTTTTATTTTCTTCTATTTCAACAGGAGAGATCAGGAAAGGAGTTTTATCCTGTTTTGTACTCCACAGTGTTATGAATGGTGGTCTTCAAGTCATAAAGAAAACATCACCATCTTGAACTACTTATAGTTACCTTATTTTGTTTGTTCTGAGGGAAACTTATCTGACTCATAATGCTTGGGCTATCTGGAAGCAGTCTACAGTGTGCTTGCTGAGTGCTTTGACCTTTTCATATTCTGGAGTTGATTGGTTTGGCCATCCATCTTCTTCACTTGTTGAAACCCTCACTTAGCAAAGAAAGGCCAACAGCCAAGTCTGTGTGAAAAATATGGTGCAAAAGGAATCAATTAAGAACAGGACATATTTCATTGTATTTCACATTGACAATTATGTAAAATTTGAAAAGTTGGCTGACGTGCCTGGGCTTCACAATTGCTGACAAATTATAATGATATTACAATATTTTGATAAATCTTTTTTGGGAAAATAATAATCACAAGTGATCCCATCACCCCTGTACAAAGCAATTAATATTCCTGTTTCTCACAGTGATCTAACTTCTACTGTTGTTCTCTACAGTTCTTTCTAACTATCTTGCCAATTCCTTTAATTTAACACAGCAAAAACCAAACTCCATATTTTCCTTGTCTCTAACCTATCATTTTCCCTCTTCTAACCTATCATTTTTTTCCCAGGAATATGAATAGTGGAAAAAGATAGAGATAAACAAGCTGATATGGAGTTAGGAATTTAATCACAGCTGTCAGGCAAGGTTCTCCAGAATACGCCCACTCTGCTGTGCTGTGTACCTGTTCAGATTTGCCACATTTCCAGCTCCAAACTCCTAAACAAGTGCAGGGGTCAGTCCTATGCTTATTTTAACACTAACATTGCTAGTGCTAGGAATGGGTACCAAAGCAGCCCCAGAACCACAAGTGGGAATGAAGATATGCCTTTTTCAAACAAGGACACTGAGCACAGGGCTAAAAAACAAACAAAGCTTCCATTCACTCAGTGACCCTTGGATTCACCACTTCTCCACTGCAGCATGACACAGATGGGTAGAGAATGTCCTTTGGACATAGCCTGATGGTCAGGCACCCTCCTGAGCAGTAAGAGATGTAGACTTGAACTCTCTCATGTTCACCTGTATAGAAAACTCCCCTGGACAAATGCTATGTAAAAAAGGAGCCAGGTCCATGGATGTGAGGGATGTATCTATTCTAATAATATTTTACAAAGAGAGAGTACTTCAAAAGTAAAAGAAGTGCAGAGAATGTCAACCTCTCAAACCTCTCAAAAATAGGATTTATGAATGTGTTTCAAACTCTATTGGCCTTGAGCATATGTGAAAAAACTCACTGTAAAAGAAATTCAAACACCAAAAAAGTGAATTTTTAAGTGTAGATGCAAAACAATTTATGCTAAATGTTGGCAAACCTGTCCAGACAGAAATACAGCATTTAGATGAGTCTCAGCACAGTTACCATGTCTCAAAACTCATGATTAAGCTCTAGCACTTAGTCACTACAGAAAAAAAAAAAAAAATTGGATAAGAAAAGGGTGCATACCTCCAAGAAGGACAGGAATTGTACTGAATTAATGAACTGTGTAACCAGGAAGACAAAAGCTTAAAAAAAGTGCATATTTACTTATTTGCTGAGAGTGGTTTTTATGAATGACAAAACTGAAAAAGTCTCCTACCTGAAGAGGGACAGCTTTTTTACATAATGCAGAAAACATCCTGCCTTCCAACACATCTACTGTGTGTCCCTTGATCCATGAATCTCCCAGGCAGAAAGGGCAGCTGCCAAGTGCAGCTCAGGGCTCGTGCCATGAGACAGACTTTAGACCTATCTCCAGAACCCAGCAAGTATCAGCCTTGCACACGAGGCACCATATGGCTCTCCCTGGCTGCACATGCAGCTGGCTTGGGTTTAAAGAAAGCATTATCTGACACCCTCCTGCAAATGATCTGAGGGTTACTCCAGGATAAAATGGCAATTGCTCAAGAAAACTGAGCACTACATATGGATACACATGTATATTCATTTCTGCTGTTCCTTCTCTGGCTGGCTGATAGACTACCCTTCCGGCTGCTAAACTGCTGTCAGAGGGTGGCATTTCTTTTTCTAAATGCTCTTTAATTTAATGGAAAGAGGATTCTTTTAATTTTTAATTGACACCTTCCCCCAAAGCTTAGACAAAACTAATGCAGAAAGGTTGAAGGTTCATTAATTACAGATGGCCCCATTGTACAGCAGTGGAGCAGGATGCAGCCAGTGCTACCAGCAGATACTTAGCTAAAAGGATTCAGCATTAAAAATCATTTATGCTCAGCCTCTTTGGAAAGTCTGGAAAGATCCATGCCATTAAACTTCTGTTCATAAAACTTTATTGTCTGCAGATACCTTTCCAAGTGAGTAGACTGCTGGCTCTACGCATTTCCTGACCTATACAAGTTCTCTGACACTAATGGTTACAAAATATACCCAGTAACTTTCCATAATGAAACTTCTGATTCAGAACAAACAAATCACTGCTGTCACAATTAGCTTGGCTACTTAAAGCTGCTGAGGTAGCATAACAGCAGTGACTAGAACGAACAATTTATCTTAAAAAGTTGGAATATTTATTTTTGGTCAGCAGAAAAATCATGCATTCAGAGATGTACCAGAAAGACCAGAAATTTAAGTTTGCAACTTCAACAGGCACAGCTGAAGGTTTTAATGCTTATCTTAAGTCCTCAAGGTGTGCCGCCATGGTGGAGACTTACTGCTACCTTCGTGCAACTGAGTATTGTTACTAACAGAAGACTGGGAATCAGGTAATGATGGGCCATGCACGTGAGGTTTTCAAATACACAGGCACTGGGGAACCAGCTATCACTGGGTGCAATCCAAAAGACAGACTGACCTTATCTGTTTGTTACCTGCTGCCAGTACAGGGTGTCTTCCCCTCAACACCCTGTCCTGCTCAGCTGTGTGCTCCTGCTGTTGGTCCTCCCACTTGCTGGACACCTCGCTAGTGGGAGCCCATGAACCTGCCACGCCCAGCATGAAGTTAGATCTTTCACCTGCCTAATTAACAAGCTGAAAGGGCCACTGAAGGACTCAGAGTGCATCAAAGGTGGTGAAAATGGCTATGACAGAGCAGGGATGGAATGACTCCCTGCAGCAGGATGCTCTAGGGATGTGCCCACCTGTGTCAGGCAGCATATTGGACCCAGGTGGCTGAGTATGTTGCCACCCCCTGGTATCACCACCCTCTTCTCTGCAGGCTGCCCAGCCCAGAGCAAATGGTAGTGGTCTATGCTGGGTTGTACAAGATACTGCAGTTCATGTTTCAGTCCACTTTGGGTCCAGTTTTGGGTCCAGGAATGTGGCTGGAGGCAGTGATACTGCAACCACTTGTTGAGTCAGGGAGTGCACAAACTTTCCCAGGTAGTGGGGTTTGATTTAGGTTTGAAGGATATATTTCATTAAATTAAAGAAACAGAGACTAGAATCTACTAGTCTCCATTCTAGGTTTTTATTGGAGTGCCTCAAGCAGAAGATACTTCAACCTCACAGACATCTCCCATGGTTCTGTGGCTCTCTGTGGGAGAGATGGAGGCTGCCCAGCCTGGCTGCTGAAGCACTGAACTGGGAGAAAGGTCTTGGAAACTCTGCTCCTTCCTACCCCACTGGTCTCACAGCAAAGCTTGGTGCTTGGGTAAAGCAAAGCATGGTGCAGATGGGGAGAAGGTGCTGAAGCAGCAGTGGGGAGCAGCCCAAAACTGGCTGGTGGAGTGATGTGGTTTCAGCTGGGCCAAGGGAACAACAGTTGGTAGGTGTGGTCAAATGGTGTTTATGGAACAAGGAGCAGGAAGGGGAGCAGAGGAGTGCTAACGTTTTCCTTGCTGCTGCCAGGAACAAGGGCCTCTGCAGCTTCACTGCCCAGGGATGGGACACTGCCAGAGGCTGTCTCCTCCCCGCTCTGTCCTTACCCAGACCCCCAGCTTGGCCTTCACCACTTGGAAATGAAGGTACAAATGTAATATGAAGAGCAGCACGGAATTTAGAAAATCATGGAACACAGCAGAAGTTGGAGTGGTAACAAGCCCAGAAAGCTGCAAAGACCATCATAGCCATGCACTGTTCCCATCTAAGGCTGGGGATGTTTAACTACCTCACTCCAGTAAACAGAAGAACATGCATCATTAGATTAAAAACTTGTCCATGTTTGGATATGGAAGTGTAAAAGGAAAACCCCAATCTTATGTACTCTTATTTTTTTATCTTTGTGAGTCTATGTTTCCTAACCCATTGCTAATTCAGACCATCTATAGTGAATAAACAGATCAGTATTCTGGAATGTGTTTTTTATTACAGTCTTGTTTCTTTCTAATGATGAAAAATGAGGATATCCTTTCTGTGTCCCAGGTGACCTGTTTTCTATAGGGTTTCTATTTTAAAAGCTTCCAAATATCTTTTTTCTCTTGTTCCAAAATTTCTCCATTCTCCACCCCTTGTATTTTCTGGACATGATTTTAACTCCACAGCAACTAATTTGGCTGTGAATATATTATCCTCACAAATATGAGAGAAACCTCTAATTTCCGCAGTGCTGTTTTCCAAAGTTTCTTGAAGTTTCCTAAGTGACTCCAGCCAAACAACCCAGGAGTATTAGTGCTGCAAAGCAAAAGAATTACATCATTAGGAATTGCTAAGAAATCATGGACTTGATCTCTTTTTGCAGTAATGTGTCTTTGTGTCTCTTTGTGGCATTTAAAAGAGCTCATTAAGGGTTGCTCTGCTAGCACAGAAGTACCTGAGTGGACTCGCACAAAACAGGCTCATCTTTGAGAGACACAATTACTTTGGCTCCCAAATGGCCCCGAATGCAGAGAGAACGACCGTGACTTTAATAACCATTCTTTGACACCCTCTCTGCCACTAAAAGCCTGTCCTTCGAGTGAGAATGGAGCGCCTGAAAACTGGAACGACTTCTGTAGGGTATTTTTTGCTATTTTTAGCAGATCTTTTAAGCAGCAACCCCCACCCGGACAGGAGGTTACCCTGCCCATGTCCAGCTGCTGGTGAAGCCAGCAGGGACAATCCCACCGGCATCAGGGACAGTGAGCTGGGAGAGAGGAGGGCATCCCACTGTGCACAGGTGTGCACTTCCCTGGGCTTTCTCAGCCATCCAGAGCCACAGGCCTTCACGCTGAGGGACAGACTACTCCCGTCCCCAGGTCCCCTCCTGGTGCCAGTGTTCAGTGCAAGGGGAAACAGTAACTTTTAGATGGGTTGAAATATCAAATAAGTTTGAACAGCACTTGAAAGAAAAAGGTAATCTTTTTTCCCATAAGGTCTTGGTTAAGATTAGTATTTTTTCCCCTCCAACATAACACAAGGGCTCAGTGCACCAAGGAATTCTTTACATATTCCATAGAAAGGGAGTGTGGCTTGAGCTTTCCACTTGTACACCAACACATACACAGAGGTAATTCTCTTTCTGACCTCTGCCCTCTATTTTCTACATAAGTTAAACTATTCTTTGCATCTCTATGCTAGAATTTACGTGTGTATAGTTTTTACCCACAAACATGGAATCTGCTATTTTCAAACATCTTGTTTGACACCTTTCAGTTTGAAGTTAAAAAGTCTAGATAAAGGTTTTGCAGCTCATGGATTGTTTTGATTTAGCTGCCAATTGGGAGAAAAATTTGGCTAAGCTGCTTTCAAACACTTCATTTGCTTTTTTTTTTTAGAGCAAAAACATAGTTAAAAATGGAGGAGAATGGAAGAGCTGCTTTGAGTTGGAGAGAAATATTAATTTTTTGAATACTGATATTAAAAGGCAATTAAACAAAAAAGTGACATAAAAATGTGGGAGACAACTCGTTCCTCTGCTTCAGAATATCTGAATACATCCCTCCCTGATGTTCAGCTGTGATAATATTCTTGGGTGGATCCTCTGAGTCTTGCTGACATAAGTTCAGCTTTACAGACTAGGTAATGAGATTATTTTATCATTGAGAGGGTGAGGACACTCCCCAGTGAGGGGGGAGGATCCAAATCCCAGTCTCCCCATGATTCAAAGAAAATCTCAGTATGAGTTCACAAATTCACATCTGCTGCTTCTAAACTATTTTATTTTAAGAGTAATGTACTTGTTCTCCTCCCCCTTCTCAAAGAAAAGGCATAGGAAATAAAAGAGTCTGCTTAAATGTACTCCAGAAAATCTGTCTCTTCGTTTATTCGTTACTTTTAAATTTCTAAGAAAAGAGAAAAAAGGGTGATGTAAAAGCAACATTTGCTATTGGATTCCACGGTGGGGAACGATCGAATCACTGCTCCCAAGTCCCTCGCTGAGGGGAGTGTCTGCTGCTGAGCAATGGGGGAGAGACCCTCTGGAGCAGATGCTCAGGCAGGGGAGTGCGGAGATGTGAGGGACGTAGCGATGTGCGGAGGTGATAGCCTCCCTCCTGACGTGAAATTCCTCACAGCTCCACAGGTCCACAGACACATCTGCCCTGTGTGCCTAAGATTGAGTCTGGTTCCCCCTGCAGCCTCAGTCCCCACAACAGCCATCCAACCAACTTTTCCTGGGAATGAATTAAACCCAACACCATTAGAAAAAAGAAAAACAAAGCACCAACCCCAACACACCTCCCAAAAACCCAA
>VZUI01042826.1:75662-95662 GCA_013401135.1 Cettia cetti
TTTTTTGTTTTGTTTTTTTGGTGGTTTTTTTGGGGTTTTTTTTGGGTTTTTTTTGGTGGTTTTTTTTTGTTGTTGTTGTTTGTTTTGTTTTGTTTTGTTTTTTGTTTGTTTTTTTCCACTGCTTGCATTTACACCCTTCCGACAACTCTCATTGCAGCACAATGCCCCCCACACCTACTGGTCACTTTCCCAGTCTCAGTGGCTGAGCCCTACAGACAGGCACAAAACAGCGTCACAGATGCTGAACACCAGTACTGGAGGATGAAAAGGAACAGGGGTGACCCATTTTGGAGTTGGCAAGCAGTGTGTGCACAGGCTTGATCTCAGTGGTTTTCTGCCCCTGCTTTCTTTAAAAAAAAAAAAAAAAAAAAAAAAAAAAAAAAAAAAAAAAAAAAGCCCTTGTGGGAAAACTGAATTGACATTTAGCTTCTAGACTTCATCCTTGACATTCTCAGCTGGCCAGAGGATGGCAGGAGACACAGCTCCTTGCCTGTGTCAAGCCTGTGTGCCTGTGGGCCATATAACTCACAGCACTCAAGTCTGCTGCTAAGGGCTCTGACATTTTCTGCAAACCTTCCATCAGATGGCTTCCAAAAAGGGTACATTAACATATGAACTCCCATAGATTTTGGGAGGACAGAATGAGAGAATAGCTCTGAAAGGGACAGTTCTCTGCACCTGCCCCTCCAGAAATGCTCATGGAGAAAAGTCTTTGTGTTCTCCCTTCCCTCACCATTTTGGGGTGGGCCCTCAGGAGTTTTGTGCCTTCTGTGCTTAGTGATGAGAGGCTGTTCAATGAATTGCAAGTAGAATCAAATGCCACAGCTGAAAATGTGGACTTTTTTTGGAGGTAGTGCCATAAATAAAGAGACTCCAAGTCCCTGTTTCACATAATGCTCCAAGAACTTTCTTCTGAACCTGAAATGCCCCAGTTTTTCATTTCTCCTATCAAAACATTTTTCTAAATAATTACAGAGTGTTAAAAATGGATTGCTGTACCCAGGGGAATTTGCTCTTTGTTTGCCAGGAACAAATAGGCCAAGAGAATGTGCACTCAGCATCACGAGTGGTGTTTGAAGGAAAGAGCAAAGTCAAAAGCCTGTAGACATCACCAGAGATGCTCTTCTTTCAAAGTGAATTTTTATTCCACATTGTCAGGGTTTCTGGAGACACTCCTGCACATTGTGCTTCTAGGGGCTGAGGGAAAAGGAGGCATCTCCTCATCCAGGAGCAGTACACATGCTGCTGTTCACACAGAGGAATTTCTGTTAATCTTTCTGGAAGTGACCTCTTCAAAACTATTTTTTTGCTTCTTAAGATGCCACTTCCAAACATGCACTGGGTTTTCATTACAGCAGTCTTGATCACAACTGTTTGCACTTCAGTGGCATTACTGTGCCTCCTCTGATAATCCCTGAGCCCTGAGCAAACACAAACCTGGAAATGTTCAAAGCATCCTGCTGTCATCAGTACTTCTGCAAATTGCTTTTTGCTTTTAGACAATCCTTCTTGCATTATGTGTGCCTGAACAATCTGTTTCCTACTGTAATGTGATGCCAGGTGGTAGGAGGATGAAAAATGGACTAAGCACACCTAATTTCCCCTAGGAAAAAGGAAAAACTGGCCTAAACCCACAGCCCCAAGAAGTCCAAAACATGCTGATTTCCTTGTGGGTTTGCCAGGTTGAACCTCCTCACCCATAGACATGATAAGGGCTTGCTGGAGCCTGGAGGTGGCTGGGAGCTCCACAAGGAGTAATGCCATGCAGTAGTTGTTCAGCAAGACTTTAAAGAAATGTGAAATATTTAAACAATACACAAACAGATCCTTTTGAGGTGAATTTTGCTGAATTTGTTTCCCAGCTAGATTGCAGTCATATCCCTGGCAGCAAACAGCAAGCATATGGCTGCAAGACAACCTCCCTTTACATCAAGGCCACTTTTCACAGTCCTCTTATTTCTCTTGCTTCCCAGGTCAAGGCTGTGAGGTCGAATGTATGTACTACATACACTGAGAAACAAGAGAGATTTCAATCATACAGTCATAGAATTTTCTAGGTTGGACAAGACCTTTAAGATCATTGAATCCAGTCAGGTGTGCGACTGCTGCCTGTAGACTACAAAGCTGCTCATGATATGAAAAAAGCCAAGTCAAATCCACTTGTGTACATTGCAACCTCAGCAAAGAGCAAGGCAGGTCTCTCCTATCCTCCAGCACACCACCCTATGTGTAGATTTCTTTTATAAATTATTTCTGGATGCCTTATATTCCAGTTAAGGGCCTTCTGAAATATCTGTGCACACATTAATCTGTATCTAGTATGTGTGTGTACACATACAGGGACTCCAGGGACAAGTCCTTTCCACCATTTCCATCAGCCCTCTCCCTTCTAGTCTCTCTGGTTGTTTGTTACTTTCACTTGCTGTTCCTTGTCTTAAATTGAACTGTAAGCCTGTCCTCACAGGGATGTCTTTTATTGTGGGTTGTTGGAAGGGGTTTTGCAGAGAAAGTGGAGCAGCAGATAGAGCTCTCCAGGCACTACTGAAATAATAATGAAGTAGTTTCACCAAGGTTGGACCAGAGAGCGTTGTCGGCTGCGTCTGAATTCTGCTCGTCCCTGAAAATTGCTTAGGTAATAAGATAGCTGCTTTAAAATTGCTGGGGGTATCCCACAGGATTCTGCTTTGACTCTGATTTCCATTTGCAGCACATGTTCTGCCATTTGGCCAGCACCATCCGCCCGTGTGAGCTAATTTAAGGTTGCTAAACAGATGACACAGAACATACATCTTTTATATTTGATCTCTGCACTGGTGAGTTATCTGACTGACGGTTAATCTCGACTTGTAATAGGATTTGCCTACACTTCTTGAGAGTGAGATATTGGTCTTCTTTAAACAGCATCTTGGGGGAAGCATGCCTGGGGGAAGGTGGGAGTGTTAATTTGTGCTTTTTTGGCTTCTTGTTTTTGTAGATTGGATCTGGTGCTGTGTGCCTCTGTGAGGAACAACACGGTCATCACCCCAAGGATCACCTGTCAGAGGGGACAGCAGCTGCCAACTCTAGGGTCATCCCTGCAAACCAGCAAGGTGAGGGGCTGGCTACCTGCAGCTGGTGCAGGGGTGGTTGGGCTCAGCTCCTGTCTGCATTGCTGGGTGCTCTGCACCTGTGCTGAGCACATTGCTGAGCTCAGAGACTGGTCAGCCCTGTGCTTCACTTTTTACCTTCCTTTGTACACATCAGAGTATTGACTTGGTGACTGCATTCATTTTGGGGTCTTTTTTGTGCCTCTATCCACTTCATCAAGGACAGTGCTCAGACAGCCAGCTTTGGGTATTGCTATGTTCTGCTCTCAGGGCAAGCCCCCATTTCCAACACTATGTGCCCTCCCCGTGCCCTAGTCTGCCAGCTATTCTGCTGCATTTTCTTCCTTTAGTCCCTTCATGTCTACCTAGCCTCTCCCAGAGGTACAGCAGAAACAGCCCAGGACCGTACTCTGCAAGGAGCACACTCAGAGCATTCCACCTTTACCTGCTGTAAGGTAGGAAAAGGTGTCTGCCAACCCCCAGAAGAAGAAAGGCTTCTGGCACTGGCTGGCAGCACAGCTTGATCCTGGCAGAGTGAGCAGAGGAGGGAGAAGGTAAGAACTGGCTGCATCCCCTGAGCTGCTCCTAGCATACCCAGGGGGTAGAAAATTGTACTACAAGATCACGGAGACCATGAAAAGTCAATGCTTCTGATTGTGTGACAATCTGTATTGACATTTCAGTTGTTAAGGTCACACAGTCCTCTACTGACATCTGCAAGTGAAGGACAACAAAAAGAAGCCATGAACATGGATGTCCACAATAAAAAATCTTGCTCACACAGACAAAACCTTCTACACATCCTGCAGCAGCAGCAAAGCTCACAGACAGCACTGGATAGTTCCCTGGAATGATGCTGTGTGTTCTAGGTGAGGTGGTTCTGAGGTAGGTGCTAATTGGAAGTTTAGAGGATTTGTCTAAGTTTTCAACAGTGTAATAGCATGCCAGCATGAAAATCTGCTGTTTATTTCTGATTCAGGTCAGCAAGTAACTTCTGATGTATTGGATAAGAGCCAGACAGTGCCAGTAAAAGGCACAGTGAGGCCTGTGTCCCTCCCACCTCTCCTGTAGTGCTCCCCACCTTGGTCAAAAGCCAAGGTGCCAGGCATGGTTGGGTTCTTGTCCTGACTCCTTGTTGTGGCACCTTCCCAGGGCTGGATGCCTGTTGTACATTAACTAACCTGTTGTATGGAAGAAAGGTCGTGTGTGCAACCTGGAGAAAAAACAGAACACCAGAAAAACACTGAGTCATCTGCGCTAAGTGTTTCAGACCTGAGCTGACCCAGTTTTCCATGGAATTGTGTTTCTACACAGGGCAGGGTCACCCCATGGGATGAAATGCTGGTACAAATGATGTCGTTGAGGTACACACAAGAGATTTATTAGCAAGATCCATGTTACAAGGCCTTGATTTGTCTGTCATCTGATCCTTTCTGAATATGCTGTCAAGGCAGTTGATTTCAAAATGATCTCTGTATTTTTTGGGTCTGCTTTGGCATAGCATGACATTCAGGATTCCTTTACAGGCAACTGTGCTGAGCAGGAAAATCTATGTGAAATGCTTCCTAGTGGAGTCACCATCTGGCCAATATTCATCTTGTTTAGCGAAATACCAAGATATCCATAGAACGCAGGTGTTAATGCAGATCATAAGGCACAAGTGACCACAGTAATAAACCAACATGCAATGAAATGTAATTAATGCACCTGGTGCCTGGGTTTGAAAAGAATTTCAGTGCCTTTTTATTTTCCCTGCACACTGATGTGCATTTTAATAGTTGGAACTTAATCATCACTTCTCAACCAACCCTTTAATCATATTAATTCTCTCAAAAAGTGAACTACAATGTTTTTAGTAAATAATATTTCATAATTCAGTCAGGAGGGGCAAAGTGCAAACACACATGAAACTATGTACTGCTTACTAACATTTTTGTGGCATGAAAAAACTATTGTCCTGTTTCTGTCAGTCTGGTTCTGCTGCTGGCAAAGGTTTGTTTTCAGTCATGTAAGCCTTGTTGATACGTTCCAAGTGTTTTTGAACCAGCTGGAACAAGTGAAAAGATCCCAGGCAAGAAAATGAATGAGTAAAGTTTCTATCACTGGATTTCACAGTGTGTTTTTATTTCACCTCTGTCCTGCATTAGTAATGAATGCATTTTTGTAAGGTTAAAAGACCCCCAGGATGACATTTGTTCTAAGCAGACAAAAAACTCAACCCCACACTGGAATCTACTGGAAATGTAGATTATGTGAGTGTATTTCTGAATTCCAGAAAATGGCATTATTTTCAAATGTCATCTCAGAGCAGAGATCAGACCCAATCCCATCAGTCAGCTGGCAAATCCCAAGCAGACAGGGTATTTGTGAAGAAAGAGAGAGGTCAAAGGGTCAAAGAGAGGGGTCATGGGCAATTTTTATTTTTGCACGGATATTTCTCAAGGGTGGTCTGAGGGTTGTGAGGAACATAAATCTGTGGGTATGCTTGTACACTGACTGAGAGGGATGGTCACACCCAAGTGACTTCCCAATCCGGTGCTATTTAATAGAGACTCGGAGTGTGCTACCTCCCCAGAGGGATGCGTGCTGCTGACACTGGCATTGCTCAATCCCTCTCCCCAGACTTGACACAGGTGCAGATCACATCATGTGATCTGGCCACCAGTGGTCAGTGCTAAGCCACAGGGAATGAACTGCTGACAAGCCAGGGCCATGAGCAAGGGTCAGCCACCACCAGCCTCTCATGAATGGTTTACTCCACCACCTTTATGCACGCTGGGTACACTTTCACCTTCAGCATTGGACCGTACTTGTTAAGCAGACTTTGGATTCCAGTCAGCAAGGATAGGCTGCTGAGGGTCACTGCCAAGTGACAGAACACCCTGTAGTGACATAGCTGAGGGTACAACCAGAACCTCTGCAGTGTCCCCATCTTCCACAAGACAAAGGGAACTGAGAGAAGTATGATCCATGTTGCTGCATTCTGCTGAATTTTATTGTGTTCAGACAAAGAAATTAAGGAGGGCCTGCTGACCCCAGCTTCCCTTACTACCTCCCTGTAAAGCTGCTTTCTTGGCAAGCCCTGTGAGAAGAGCACAGGCAGCACTGGGGTGGGAGCGTGGTGAGTGACAATGAGTGTGAATGTTCACCCGTGGGGCAGGGCTGTGGAAGGGCTGATGGGGATGTTCCCTGCTGTCCTTGCTTTTTGCAGAATCCCTGCAATCCCTTCAATGACCTGGGTCAGTTTTAGGAAACAAACTACTGAGGACTGTCCTTCATGCTTCCTGACCTTTTTTACAGCCACCATAGCCTACTAACTGTTCTCCTCGAGAACCTGACTTTACACTTAAGTTAATAACCTCATAATGGCGTGCCAGCAGCAGACAAGAAACATGCAATGCCCAAAGCAAACCCTTGCTGACAGAATTGGGCACTGCAGGCAGTGCTAACAAGGCTGTCCTGAACCCCAGCACCCCTAAGGACTAGGACAAAATCGCCAATCTATTTTTTACTTCTTGACCTAAGTCAGCTTTTGAGCCCAGGACTGCAGAGGTGAAAGGTTAATGTATTAAGCTGTCTGCTCTTCAATTAATCCCTAAATCCTGGGCAGATTTACAAACTCTTGGAAGATTTTAAATCTTACCTGATTTATGAGATGCCTTTTTAAAGTTCAAATTGCCTTTACAGATGGTCACCATACAGGGCAATAAGGATAATTGTTATATAGAATTATTATCAGGATGGAAATTTTGATTTCCAAAATAATGTACACCTGTCTATCCTGACACTGTGGCAAAGCTGAGCATATCAAATGGTAAACCCAGATGTCCCTTTATTTTCTTCATGCCTCATTGAAGAAACCAGTTGTGCTGAGGATAGGCTACAAGGAACAGAAATCCTTCTGCCATTACAGAAATGCAAATAACTTGTTGAAAATAAAGTTGTACACTGATGCAGCACCAAGAATTTCTCTCAGATAATACTGTAAAAAATATACCTTTTGGAAGAAGCTCACTGTCTTTAAAGGAAGACCTTTACACTGGAGAGTTAGGAGAATGCATGCCAGAAGCTAAGGGAGTACGCTGGCTAGTCTATTTACATATGGACTTTCTGCATCAATTAAAAAGCCTCGAATACACAGATTTTTAAAAATGCATTCTAGTGCATACTCTGGTGCCCTGAGAATCCCCCTGAGGCCAAAGAGACCATAACTAACGTCCAGGCCCAGTAGTCCAATAAACACTGAAGAAAAGAACAGAGAAGCTCTTCTTTTCCAAGGTAAGTGATCATAGAATTGTTTAGGTTGGAAAGGACCTTTAACATCAAGCCAAACCCTTATCCCAGCACACACAAGCCCACCACTAAACCATGTCCCTATGTGCTGCACTTACAGGTCTTTTAAATGCTTCTAGGGATGGTGACTCTATCATTTCCCTGGGCAGGCTGTTCCAATATTTGACAACCATCCTGGTGTAGAAAATTTTCCTAATGACCAATTTAAACTTTCCCTGGCACAATTGGACTTGGCTACTAATCAATCTGCTCAATTAAAAGAAAGGACTGGATTGTAGGCTGAAGGCTGACACCCCAGTCAGTAAAGAGAATCCAAACACTCCATGTTATCCTGTGACTATGAGTGCTGCTTGCCAGTAAAAGACTCTATCTCTGAGAGGGTTTACTGGTACAAAGCCAGTTACCTGGCTGTGAGACAATGGGCATGAATCATACCCAGGGCTCATGATTCATGGCTGCTCACTAGGCTGAGCCTCCTAAGGTATTTCCATATCAAACAGAGGTAGGAATTTTCAACAGCTTCCTACTCAGGTGGAGTTGATCCAGTGGTGCAGAAGAAAAGTCTGTGTGCAGCCCTGGCCCCTGGCTCCTCAGAGCAGCTGCACACCGTTGCAGAGGAGACCTGTTCCAAAATATGTCAGACAAATTTTGCACATGCAGCCTTTGCAGACATCTATTGGCTCAGTTGTTATTGTTGAATTTGCTGTTAGTTTAAAAAGTGTAATGCCTGGGGAGGACTTTCATCCACAACAGCTTGAAGAACAAGGAATAGCTCATTCCTTTCTCTTCTGAGCAGACACAGCCCTCTATGCAGAAATCTCATATTGTAGGTATTTGGAAGAGAGAGAGTGAGGAGTGGGAAGGAGAAAATGCTAGGATCTCAGCACCATCAATTGTTGTCAGCTCTGCTCTGGGAATAGTCTGTAGCTGTTAATTGCTGCTGCAGATCCAGCAGATGGTGGGTAAGACATTGTATTTAATGGAGCCCCTCAAAAAAGAGTGGCATCTGTTTGTTTAATTTCTTGGCAACAGAAAGGCAGATTTAAAAAACAAACAAACCAAATTGGACATTTAGCTATGAACATCCCCCTAACAGATTATAAATGTTTTAAGATAAATAGGTCAAATTAAGGAAAATATCTATTGACACATTTGAGAAGTAAGCCAAACTTTTAAAGATTAGAGTTTCAACATATGGCAATGAAACTCCTTAAAGAGGCTTTTAAATTAAATGTTTATACTATCTTTTTGACTATGAATTTGTCTAAGTGTTCGTAGAACTGTTACAAGCATTAATACAGAAACTAATCTATTCTGCCTGTGTCTCTCTGACACACACCCTGAGATTAAAATATGATTTCCAGATCAAGACACTTTAATCTTGTGCATCTCTTACATTTATAAACAGCAACAGAAAAACAAGGCAGAAAGAATTCCTCTCTTTAATAGCTGGGACAAGCAATTCTGAGGAGCTATTGCCCTGGCTATTGCTGCCACAGCTCCAGTATTAATTCAACTCCTGTATTTCTGGAAATTCACTGCAACAGAAGTTGCCATAGCAGAGTGTGCCACGGATCCACCTCCGTCAGGGAATATTATATTGTCTCTAACAATGGTCAAACTTGGATGTTTTGCACAAGCATGTAAATGCCCTTGATCTTTACTGTCTATGTAGGGCTCCACCCTAGCCCCATCACTGAGCACACAGCCTTTCACAGCACAAGAGTGGATGACTCTCCAAAGATCTCGTCCAGGCACTTTTTCTGGGACATCCTCTGCACCATTTGTCAGATTTTAGGCATGTTTTATACTTTCCCTGTTTTAAAGCAGAGTTCAGATAGGATGCTTAAGATGAGAAACAGCCCACGTGGCCTCTCTGTTTCCAGCTGCTGATCCAAAAATTGCTGCTGCTCACTTTTTCCTACCAGCTAACTCCCATCTATGTTCATTGCTGCAGGCTAGGCAGAGTCTACCCATCCGTGCCAGAAAGCCATTCCCTGGGACTTTTTTTCTGGAAGGCAGCTGCTGCTAGGCTGTGCCACCCGGGCTGTGTGTGCCAGGCCGTGCCAGGGCCTGGCGCTGGCAGGGGTGGCAGCAGGAGCCCCCAGCCCACTGCTGCCAACACGGCTGTGCTGCTCAGATGTGTCCACCCTGGCCCGTTTTCCTGATGGCTGCACACTGGCTGAAGTTGTGCTGTGTTTTTTCCAGGGCCTGGTTTCCTTTCAGGAGCTGGATGTGCACATGCAGTCCCCCCACAACAGTCCTGGGCCTGGGGGCACAGCTCTGTGAGTCCCTCAGAAGCGCTTTCTCAGGCAAGTGCTGGTTGACTGCTGCTGGAATTTTTCCAGCTGAAAAAGGTCAGGGTAAAGATTCAGTTTAATCTGTGTGTGTCTGTACTGCCTGAGCAGGACAACCTTGGGCCACAGGGGGTAACTCACTTCTCCCAAAATCTCCCTGGGCTGGGAGAGTGTCTCATACCCCCTTGCTGAGCCACTATCCTGGAATCTACCTGGACACAAAGCCCCCTCCTCAGCCTATCCCCAGTTATCTTCTCCCAGGTGCTTGTTTGTCCTATTCCACATGCACATGAATGAGGAAATAAATGGGAAACATCAACACCATAAAACAACTGTTAATATTTTTGCCTGGTGATTGCATTCTTCAGGGAAACATATATCTAAATATAGTCATAGGCTGCAGACAGCCAGTATTTTTACAGCTCTTTATTAAGGACACTTCAGGTATATCCTTCACTTTTTTTTTTTTTTTTTTTTTTTTTTTTTTTTTTTTTTTTTTTTTTATCATTCAGGTCATAGCTTTGTGAATATTCCAGCTGTTAAAATAAAGGAGGGCTGAGTTGCTCACATATTGTATACATCTTGATATTGTCTGGTCAGTTGTGATGAAGCAAAACTTCTACCTCAGTTCCCCAGTCTGTGAAAAGGGCATAATAACATGCAGATGATAATAACAGACAATTTTTTTCACTCACAGAAATAAAAACAAAAGCTATCCAATCTTACTGTTATGATTTCAGGATCTTATAATCTCATGTCAACAGAAGCCTAAGACTGTTAAAAATATTATCATGCTCTTATTTCAGATGAGAGCTTTTTCTGATTAAAATTTTTATCAGGTGAATGGAAAATTAAATGTTTGTGTGATACGACATTCCATAAGGTTTGTTCTTTTTTCCCCTTGGCTTACTCTTAATAGATTCTGTATTAAGCTGCTCTTGAAAAAAAGATTGTTAGAAGCTGCACTAGGAAGACACTTCCCCATACACCGAGTTGATACTTGATTTCACAAATGAGGTCAGTACCATCTTGATCAAACAGAGCCACTCCTCCGACAAGAAAGGCATCCTGTGGTGAATCAGGACATATGGAACAGACCCAATTCTATTGAAACTAAAATAAGCATGAAAAGGTCTCAAAAGAGATAATTTAAATGCCTCTCATGGCTCTTACCACATATCATATGCCTGGCCTATAAAAGGTTAGACTGGAAAAATCTACTACTCTACCTATCTTGCAAAAGGAAAAAATAACCAAAACAAACCAAGCCACCTCTGTAACATTCTTAATTAAAAGATAAGGAAATATTCCTCCTAAATTCTCACACCTTGCACTTATCTATGACGTTTCTGCAAAGGAGCTGAAAAAGGCAGATGAGGACTGTTATCTACAGTGGTTCAGCCTGTGCCAGGATGAGGAAGGTAACGTGGTTGTCTGTGTAAAACTCCTCACCACCCGAGGCAGCCAGCGTGGCGTGCCGGGACTTCTCCCGCACACCCAGCTCCTGCGGCAGCTTCGCCTCTGCCTGCCAGGGCTGCTTGTCCTCCTGGCTATTTTCATCATTGCAGGGAAATGTTAAATTCTGCAAATTCCCCCGCCACCCTTTGTTTTCCATAGCTCTTCTTCATAAGGAATACAGCCATTGGGAGCTGAATTTTAGAGCTGGCTTAGAAAATACTGGCAGTGAATATTTAAAGAAAGGCTTGGGCATATCTGTCCCTTCCTGTCCATTCTGCAGCCATGTTTTCCAGCATGACTAATTAACCTTGCGATATAAATACAGGTTCCCACAGGCAAATATTCATTGGAGTGCGAATGACAAAATCTCAAGTACCAAATATAACCCATGCATCTCCACGGAGATGGGAACAGGTAGGCAATTTTGTCTGACAAACTGTCTAAGATCTGCATTTTCCTAGGCAGCCTCCCTTCTATTTTCTACCTCAGCTTCAGTAGACTCATCTGCTAATTTTTCCCCAATGATGCCCTCCACAGCATTTGCCTTCCTTATGCTGGCAGCCCTTTATAGAGCTCTCTGCACTCATTTACAGAAGTCAACTGGATAGAGAGGCCCCATTTCCTATCTTAGGGCACATTCCTTGTTTTAATGCTTTTGGTGAGCCTTGTGCTTTTATCCAGAACGAAACACCATTGCTTTATGATTAAAAAAAAAAAAAAAAAATTAGTTATTCTTTATTGTCCTATTGTAAGTGAAAACCAGGCCCTAAGACTGTCTATTGTTCTTGATGATGTTTTGAATATGTGGTCATTTATTGCCTTCTGCCAGGTAATTATTTCCTTTTATAGAGAAGGTATTTTGGTATTTCATTCTTACTGAGGGAAGAAGACTAAATAAATAATTTTACTGTGTTTGCTGTATTTTCTTTTTCTTAAAAGACAGTCAATTTTCTCCAAACTGACTTGAATTACTTTCAGTGCAGGCTAAAATTAATGATGAATGCTCGCTTCTTTTTGGTTTTATATCACTCTGAGATTATCTTCTCCCATTAGTTCTCACTTGCTTACTTTTCTGCTTTTGAAGTGCTCAGGAGAACCATAACGGTGCATTGCAGGAGTAAAGAACAGCACCATGTTTTTCCCCAAGTCTGGCAAGGTCATGCCATGGTGAAGCAGCCTGCTGGGCTCCATGGCTGACCTCCTGTTCCAGCTGCAGCATCACTTGGAGATGTTTACAGTCAAAAGTGATTTGCTTCCTAAAACAGCCAGCCTGACCTGCACCTTGGCAGCTACAACTTTGGGGTCTGTGGCTGCAGTGGGAAGGATATAGCCAAGAAATTGCAGCCAGAGGGAAGGCTGTGAGTGTCACACATGGTGTCAGAGACTGGCATGTGATTAGCAACCAGGTCTGATTTAAAACCTATTAAAATGTTTTCTAAATGCATCTGTGGTATGAGGAAGAACAAAAGAAACTTAGATAGGGGATCACAGCATGTGTTTGGTCATGTGCAGGAAAATAAAAGTAACTTCCAAGGGGATTAGCGTTTCTGTACACACAAAGTTTCAGACTCATTGAAATCAATATCCTCTAAGCTCTTTGCCATCTCTGAAGCGCAAGTCTTCAAATTAGTTTGACACACTTTGTCAGAGAGCAAAAATCCCCAGCCAGCCAAAGAAACCCTAACCCCCTGAGCCCACTATTCGGAGTTGTTTGTCAGCACTTCACACAAGCACTACTGAAATGAGGTTCAGGAGTCTTGAGCTTTGCAATCTTTTTAAAAAAACCATTTTTTTTTTACTGCACTTGAAATAAAAAAGGAGTTGGTATATGAAAATCAAAGTACTGCACGCCTCAAAAGATAACAGAAGTTTATTACACTATAAAGGCTTTCAGCATATGTGAATGCTTATTTTATCTGAACACATTAGCATAGTTATTAGTCATTCTAAATGATTAAATTTTCCTCTCATCCACCTAATCTGAATTATAAATGAATATACTAAAGAGAAATGCACTTTGTTGATAAAGCACTGACTTGGTAGTCAGGAAATAGGGTTTGTTTCAGGGCCTGATTTTGACCTCTTTGGCTCAGGCTGGTCATTTTGCCTTGAAATGCTTCAGCATCTCAGACTGACCTGTAATGTAGACTATCTGAACAAAAGCATCACTATCCAATCAATACCAATATCCAACCAATACCCATCAATGTCCAATCAATATTTTAAATTGTTTTACAGTGTGTCATTATTTCTTGTCACAGCAAACCCTGTTAATGATGCTCAATGAAGGGGGAGAAAATGTTAGGCTGTGGATTTTGATGTGCTTTGGTATTTGTGGAGTGACAGAAAATCACAGCAGCTTGAAAGCTGCCACTCTGAAACTTGGGGTATGAACATACCTTTTTTTCTTTCTTCTGAGTGAATAAAGGCAGAGATCCCTCTTGCACCAGTAGCAGCTCCTGTGACTCAGGGCACTGCCACCTGGCCTTCTGTCCATTTCTCTCCAGCAGCAATTGCTAGAAAGGAATTAACTCATAGTATGTTTGAATGAAAACCAAATAAAATTTAGTTTTGAACTATCCAAAGGTGACTTCATTGTGCTGTTGAACAAAGACCATGTTCTGCTCCTTAGTTCTCTCTTTCCCACCATTTAAGCATTCCCTTGCTGTGGCAATCTGTGGCAGCCTGGAGTTGAATGTGGATGGCCAAAAGATAATGTGATTTTCGCTCTCCCAGAAGCAATGGGATGGTTTCTAGATGTGCCTATTTCCTCAAGAAGTCCATAAGCCTTGGTCATAAACCACTTGTGAAGGAATTAAGAGTTGTCAAGAGCCCCACAGCTCCTCGTGCAGAGGAGCTGGTGCAGAGAGCTCTGCAAGCCCTTCCCAAGAGGGCAGGTAATATTGCCTGATAATCACATGTGTCCACCAGGGAAAGCCTTCATTTTTCTTATGGTTTTACTGTGCCTCAAAAAAGCTTATTCTTGGTCTCTTTTGTGTGTTACTTACACTTGGGATCATACATAACTCGTTTTTTTACAGCCAAGCCTGACCTGTGCCAGTAAGTTCAATGGCAAATGAAGTCCTTCCTTCCTGTTAGGATAGGCTTAAAAAGGACCGTGGCAGTTTGCTTAAGTAGGGTGGGGTTTGTACCAATAAATAGTGAATTCCCCTGGAGATCAGTAGCATAGAAAATGAAAAAAAAAAATTGCCCTGGATGATTGTGTAAGGATCACCCCTGATTTAGTCATATTTCCATGAAGCCTTGCTCCAGTGGAGTAGTGCTCCAGGACTTTTTCAGGCATTGAACATAGATTTGTGTTTTACTGAGATAAAGCAGGATGTCATCTGTGAAAAGAGCAATTTATGTCCTTTGTCATGGATTGTGACGCCTCGAATCTCTAGAGACTTTCTGATAGCTATTGCTAGCGGTTCAGTGGACAGAGCAATCAGAGGAGGTGACAAAGGACACACTTGCCTTCTGCCTCTCTAAGGAAAGAGTCATTCAAATAAAGGAGTCTCCTAGAGTCATTCAAACAAATGAATGCACACCCTCTGGCTTTCTGCAGGCTTAATGAACCCTATTCACCAGAAGCACAGCCTTGTTGACAAGCCTCTGTCTTTGGAGGCAGAAGGAGAACGCCGAAGGAAAGTCGGTCAGATTTGTTTTCTCTGAAGGATTGGAAAGACAATTTTCTGCCTTTGCCTAGGACTGTGGGAGCTGTACAGTCCTGGGCATGCAGCGACCTACTTGCTCGGCTGGCTCAGGCTTTGCATTTCTTCCTGGGATTTTGCTCTGATTGCAAACAAACATTTGCTTCTCTGCAAGAAGTGGGTTTCACACAGTCCCGAGGCAATCACGGTTTTAGGAGAGCCTATTTGCTTCTTCCTCTGCCTTGTATTTTATATGAGGGCAGCAATTTTGTGCATGAAATAATTTCAACAGCTGGCAAGTTCTGGAAATGTCCAAATTGTTATGTGCGTATGAAGCCATATCACACAACTGTGTTTTGTTTTGCTTGTTTGTTTGGTTGGGTTTTTTAAGTTTACATTCCCCTCTCTAGGATAAAAGATAGGGAAGCAAAGCAGCTACTCAGCTTCAGGCACCAAGTTGCCCACAGTGCCTTTGATATACAGCCCCCTTGCCCATATGTGCAGTCATGTGCTCACATAACTCTTCCTAACTGTGGGAAATGAAAAGGAAAATGTTAAATTTGGTAATATTTATCACAATCATTTTTCAAGAATAAGAGAGAAACTACTGGTCTATTGAGAAATGTGGCCTTTTAATAGTCATCTAGGATTATCCATTTATGTGAATAATAAACGCAGATAGAGAAAGTAGGGTAAAACTTTATAATGGGATATATATTCTCTAGCACAGACAATGACTGAAGGCCTTGGAGTTTGAAGAAATGTCAATTCATCAAGGTTTTGTCTTTTTACTTTTTTTCAAAGCTCTCCATTTTGGAGATTTCATGAAAATAATTGAGTTTTCTACTGTTGGACCAAGAGTCTTATATATGCATGACTTAAAAGAAAGAGATTAATAAATATCTCACCATTTAATATCTAGATAATTTCATCCAATAAAATCCTGTGCAGCAAGTAATTTAAATTGGTACCCTATTTATGGCAGACAAAACTGCTCACTACCATCTGCTTCGTGGTTTTAATAGATGAAGTGTTAACTGTGTGTTGCATAAAATTCATTGCGACTAGGTTAATTAAATGGCTGTGCTTCACTTCCTGCACTCTGGTAATAAGATGACAACCTCATCTGAATTTATTAACCCTTGCCACTTTCAGTACTGTTATCACCCATTCAACCACCTTTGGTCAACAAAAACGAAATAAATCACAATAACAGGAGACATAACCATATTGGCTAACAAAATAGATATTGATTAGCATCTTCTAAAGCAAATATGTCAATCTAGTCTGATTTTATTTTCGCAAAGGTCATTGAAATCTGCTGGAATATCAGTAGTGTGAGTAAATGATGATGCAGTAGGTTATTGGAAAACACCGCAAATCTAATCTTTGGTGCTAAACAGCCTAAATGACAGCTTCACTATGGGAAGCTGGAGAGGCCTTCAGCTTTCTGTTTGAGCAAGCAGACATTAAATAGCTTTCTGCAGCATAGGCCCTTACAGAGGGCACAAAGCCAGACCTCTGAGTGTCACTCCAGTCAGAGCCATTTCTGTCCCCTCCAAAGGGGAAGTGTGACGTAAAACTGCTTCATCTACATCCATGCCCTGGCCACCCCAGCACTGGATCAAGCCTTAGTGACAGCAGATGCAAAACCACTTCTTAGCTATGGCTAAAAGAAACCATCTGCAGGTGGGACTGGACTGGTGCATGGTGAGGAAGGACCTGACAGAGGCCAGGACAAGGTACCAGTTTCTGAAGACAACATTTTCTCCACCACTTACTCTCTTCAGATACTTAGAAAAGTAAATCTCAGGCAACTACACAAAAACCAGTCTTGTTTGCTCTACAGGAGAGATCAACAACATGCATCAAAACCATAGTCATTTTTGCCCTTCCGATACAGGCAATGAAGATTTTTTGGAGGACTTCCAGTCATTCCCACTGATCCCATTGTTGTACATGGCTGTAGGTGTCCCTCTCTGTCTCACTCTCACCTGGCTACTGCTTCTGGAAACAACTCCTGTGTCATGTTCAGCCCCCTGGTCTAAGCAGGCTCCAGACACTGTCTTTGAGGGTGCTTTTATGTGGCCTAGTGAGGAAAGTCACACGGCTCTCCCTCCTTCCGTGCGCCAAAGTGGTGGGAGCAAATCCAGCTCTGGTTCACAAGTTCAGCTGCACCAAACTGGTTCAACCTGTCTTGTGTGTTATTGTGCCAACATTGGGCTTTGCCTTCCAGGGACGTAGATAAGATTTGTTTTTTAAACACAACAGGGAAGTTTCCATTTATGCTGAGGACTGTAGTTAGAAAGAAGTTCATAGGAAAAATCTGGTGTATACATACCAGAACAAAATACCTTTCTCCACTTGTAGTCAAGAGGCTGCCAAACTTCCCCCATTCTGTCCCCACACCCAGCTCCCAAACCTTGTCCCTGCCCCAGCCACAAAGCAATATAGGGGAATCAAAGCAACTTGCCCCAAACAGTCTCACCTGTGCTGGGGACCAGGAGATGATCAGATGAACTAATTTATTTCCCAGGTGCTGGAAGTCTGAGCCTGATGTCAGCATGCAGTGCACCCAGATTTACCAAAAAATCCCTGCCCCTGCCCAGACTGGGGTGCATTCAGTTCCCAGAGCAGACTGGAAGAGGAGCTGTGGCAAAGTTCCGGTAGGCAGAGGGCAGGATGGATGGATACCTGGAATTTAATTAAACTATACTGCAGCTATGAGCTACTTGTGACTAGGAATGGAGATGACATTGGTAACCACTGGATGCTATCTCTGAATATTCAGTCTTCCAAACACTTTTTTTGCCTGATAATTGTTATCAATGAATAAGTTACTACAAAAATAGTGAAGGAAAGCCTGTTTTTCAATCTTTTCCTTTCAATATTAATTTAGACTCCAATTTTATCAGATTACCTTTAGAGACCTGACGTTCCCTGACAGTATTTATTGTAATAAATGTTGTTTGATTTTCAATTCTGCTTAAAGAAACTCTTACCTTGTACAAGGAAATAACATTTCAGGCAACTACTATTCATGCACTTTAAAGAACTCAGTATAAAACTGCTGTAGTTCCCAGAAGCACTCTTCTCTCATGGGTCTCCCTGTAGAGTCACTATACACAGCATTTGAAATGTTGGCCAAGTGCACTATGTTCTCAAGTAAAATGGGTAACTTAGACAGATGGTGTCATGCTAGCCCAAATTTACCCTTAAAGGTTGAAATTCAGTTCTCAGGGGAAGGTCCATGTGAAAGCTGAAGCTGCTGCAAGTCCTATTCTGAAAGCATATGCAGGAAATGTCCTCTATAGGGTTTGTTGGATTCTCCTGAATGAGAGGTAGATAGGGTTCACTGTGGTTGTTTCCTCACACACTTGTGAGACATGGACAAAAATATCATGTTTGACACATGTATGGGTGCAATGAGTTATGGCAGATATTGTGCATCTTCCCCAGTTAAACATTAAAATCTCTGCGCATTTTCAAAGTATTGAAATATTTTCCATCCCAAAGGTAACCAGATCAGTGGGGCACAGCTCACATCTTCATTGGTGTGTTGACAGAGGGCTTCTTTCAACAGCTTCACACGCCACAACAGTTAAATTGTAACACCTCTTTATGTTGTTTTTCCTCCTCACACAAGACACAATATTCTAGATGATATGTGTTTTGCATCTCCCATGAACTGCCAGCAGTTCAATACAGCAGAATAAAAGTTTTTAGTAGAAAGAAAGCAGGAAAAAAGATGCTCTATCTGAAAACAGAAGCTAGAATTAGAGTGTTCCTGCTCTAGAAACTACAGGTACAGAATTTGAACAGATCCAGGAGCACATGTGTACCCTAGTAATGTCTTGAACATATCCATTCATGTCCTGGAGATAACAGAGCCTTTACTAAACTTTTCCCTTTGTAACTCCATGTCCACAGGAGGGCACCCAGGGCAGGGAGATGAGATCATGGCCAGGCCCTCTGGTCGGGTAAGTGGAGAGCAGCTTCTCCCTTTGCTGTGCTGCCCATTTGCCACAGAGTCCAATTTAGTGAACCAAGCTGTCTTAATTCTGATAGAAAGGAGTAAACTAAGGATCTTCTATTTCTGGAGCACAAGCAGTGGGTGATCAGTGCATTCATCAAATCATCAGTTCAAGTCCCTGGTCTGTACCAGGCATGCAGAAGATATACTTAGATAAAATTCCCATTAAGTGTTCATCCGTCCACAAGCTCTGGTAAATTGCAACACCAGGGTGTCATGAACCCGAGGGTAAAGCAGATGGAAAGAAAATGAAACTGAGAGACATCTGAACTTGATAAAATGAGAGATATGGAGAGAACATTCCACCAGTCCCCTGCATTACCCAGCCAGCCAGCCCCAGTGCCTGCTTTCTGCAGTGATGCAGCAGCATTCAGCTGTACAAAGCCCTTTAGTATGGAGGGTAAAATCTCAGGCAATGCACACACAGAGCTCCTGGTGAAAGATCAGTGATTACTGTGAGAGATCAGTGAGGCACTGCAGACGCAAGTTGTGGCCAGAACATTGACCTAGACCTCGGCTCTGTGATACTTTCTATTTAAAGAAAATAGAACAGCTTTACACACCACCCTCCCCTTGCCCACTGTGCTTGTAGGTAGATCATTCTGGCTTGTTCTTCAGGTCAGCTGGTGGCTCTCATAGCTACAACAAACTCTGCCCTGTTCTCCTGTGCTACCTCAGAATCTCTTCTTGGCAGTGCTGGGGCAGCAGGTCCCTGCTGTCCATAGCTTCTTTCCCACCAGGATGCTCAGTGGTTTGAAGGACAACCTGATCTTGTATTTATACTTAACACAAGATGGAGAAGTCTTTAGTACCTCTGTGGAGCAAAAAAACAACACAGCCTTAATTCTGGAATGGCATAGCTTCTTCAAAAGGCAAACAACATAATAGCCCTTCACGTGGCAAGTAGACAGGTAATTTGGCAGCTAAGGCTCTGTGCCAACAATTAAGTGCTAATGAAAGTGATGGCATATAAAAACCCTACCACTGACAACAAAATTAAAACAAGCCAGAGCAATTACTGTCACTGCTGTGGAAAACAAATCTTTAACTCTTCCAACATTACCAAAAATAGAAAGCTAGGGAATTTCCATTCACACCTACCACATGTGGCACTGTTCTCCCTCTCCTCTTACAGCTGAGATGCTGTGATGGATTTAGCGCTCCCCAGGGATAATTTAGG